>JAAEAF010008783.1:39177-54391 GCA_011037195.1 Triatoma infestans | reverse complement strand
CCTTATGGATGAGTGCAGTGGGTTGTCGGCAGTCTAAAATGTTCATGAGGGGTCCGGACAGAGCTTTGAGTAGCGGGGTCCGATGTCTTTCACGGACCTCCCTCAGGCATCTGGTTGGATTCCTAACTGAGCATTGTGGTTTAAGGAGACATCTCTATACAATGGAACTCATGCCTGACCCCTTTTAGAGAGTTTGTGAGATGGAGGAGGAAACACCCTTGCATCTGATGACGGATTGTTTGTGCTGTGAGGAGATTAGGTTTAGGACCTTTGGCCGGAATAGGATATCGGTGGAGGATCTTAGGCTGTGTCCTTTCAAGGTTTTGGTCCGATTCATTTGGTCTGTGGTGAAACTTACATGGTTAAAACCTGGGCCTGGATTTTCGTTCTAGTCCCAGTGGTTGTTATTCTTTAGGGGTAGCTATATGGGCCCTGGGAGGCTTTGGATGGCGTAGGGTTTGCCCTCCCCTTCTGTGAATAATAATAATATAACATCCTTTACGGTGCATGGCAGGTTCAGGAAGCATCTGCACAAGGTAGGGCTTACCAGCGTGGAACCTTGTGCAGATTATGTCAGGAGGAGGAGGAAACGGCCCGCCACCTGCTATTTGATTGCGTAGCAATAACTAAATTGAGGTATGAGACCTTTGGTTCTTTGTGATCTGAGGAGATGGTAGCTCAAAAAGATCTGGTGGTGAAAGTCCTCAAACTCCTTAGGGAGGGAGGGTTCAACTACTAGAGGTTATCGGGGATGGCATAATCAGCCTTGTTGGCTGCGTGCCAGGGTATAGCCCACCCGTGATAGGCAATAATAATAATAATAATAATAATAATAATAATAATAATAATAATAATAATAATAATAATAATAATAATAATAATAATAATAGTTAGTGTACCAAATTTAATGAAATTCGCCGAATACTGAAAGAAACTATTCAGTAAAAGCGCACTTCCGGTTTACTGATTTCCTTCGAACTCGGAATTTTGGCCATATATTTATTTCTAATTAATTTCATTTGGATGATAGAGTTGCATAATCAAGTATGATGCCACTTTAGAGGAAACTGTAACCCTACCCCCTCTCCTTAAGTGCCCTTAAATGAATTTTTCCAGAGAAATGTTTTATATAAAAGTTGTAGATCTTTGAATGTTTAGTTTATATGTGAAGTTTCAGAGTGCTCATTTTTTGAGAAATCGCAAAAAGTGACAAAACATTAGTAAAGTGTTCAACAAAGCACTTCCGGTTTGATCCGATTTTTCCTCAAACTCGAATTCACCAACATATTTAGATTCTAATTTCATTTATCATGGATCGAATTTGCAATAAAACTGACTCGCACTTTACAGGAAAGACCTAACCCCACCCCTCCGTCAAAAGTGCCTTAAATGAATTTTCCAGCAAAAATGATTTCAAATAAAAGTTGTAGCTCCTTGTATATGTAGTTGATGTACCAAGATTAAAGAAAATCGTTGGAGCCATTTTTGAGAAAAACGCAAAAAAGTAAAAAAAAATCTAGTAAAGTGGTACTTCCGGTTGAGGAATTTTGACAGATAACGCACAGTCAGATCGCATGGTGATACCTAAACGGAATATCAAGTTTTAGCTTTCTACGGTTTTTCGTTTTTGAGCTATGCTGTTCACATACACAGAGACACACACACACAGACCATTTGCTAAAAACCACTTTTTTGGACCTCAAAACGGATATTTCCGGTGAAAACTCAATATCGAAAATTTGACACGATTGCAATACTTCCTCTTACTAGGAGTAGGAGAAAGTAAAAAGTGTCAGGAAGGTAGATAAAACGGTTCTGAGAGTCTTCAGAAGTGAAACCTACGACACCATATAACGATGGTTTTATATCGCAGGTGTTAGAAATATAAATGAATTTAATGTTAAGTTTTAAACACAAGTATTATTAAAAACTCAAAAATTTCATATCACAATATTATTATACAATCTTTATTAAATATTTATTAATTAGAATACTAAATGTAAATCACGTTTATAAAAGGATAAAGATGAAGGAATTTCACAAAAAAAAATTTAAACATATGCACTTCATGTATATGACTACAAGGCAGTTTTATATATATTCTATCTATTTCCTCAGGCATTTATATACTATTTGATTGAAAAGGGAGATGCTTTTAATCTGTGAAATTGCAACACATTTAATCATAGTTCATTTAAACCAGATGGAACTATATATACTTTATAAGAAGTAAAACTGGAAACATATGTGTTGAAAGTGGATGAATAATGTGATAAAAGAGAAGATAAAAAAGCAATGAGAAGTAATAATGACATCATGAGTGGAGTTGTGTAAAAGCTTACAAGAGCGCTTGCACAATTGTAAATTATCATCCGAATAACATAATAATTAGCTTCAATAAAAAATTGAGAGCATTATGTTAATAAGCTCCATTTTAATGACTAACTGGGATCCAGTCGGTTATTTTTATGGAATAATCATCTGGAGAATGAATAACCTTGAAGGGTTAATTTTAGGAGTAGACCTGTCGGAAATATGTACTCTATTTATCTTTTGTCTATGTAGTGGAAGAACGAAATAGAAAAATAATAGTTTTGAAAAATAGTTTAGAATATTTTATAGTTGGAAAAATCTAATTTTGTTAATATATTAAATAATGAATTTACCTTCAAAAAGAGTGTATTTAGAGTCAGGTACTGTAATTTGGGGTCATTGTTATTAGGAAAACAAAGGCACAAATCCCGTTAGGACAAGTCTTTTGTAAAGAAAATCCCCCCCACCAAGCTAGAGAGAGCATTCCTTCGAACAGTCTGCATTCTGTTTGAAAGCCAGAACACTTACTTCAGGAATCGCTCTGTTAAACTCATGCGAGATTTGCCTTCATTCTAGATAAACATCATTTTATTAAGATACAGTTGTGATATTGTAATTACTTGAATTTGCTTAGAGAATAATATATTTATTTTAAAAACAGTGGTACTTTTTTGATTATTACTAATACTTCTATTTCAAACATACATACAAGCCCTTTTACTAAACCGCTCGTGCTACAACAAACTCAACACACCAAAAGCATTTCATCTATTTTATCTGCCTTTACGATTTTAATAAAATGCAATTTTATAAAGATAGAAACATGAATGGTTCTTTGTTGCCTCTTCAAAGGAACATTGAGACACTACTTGGAACTGCAATAGAACTAATAGCAGCAAATTAGCCAAACAAATGCTGGACTCAATAATTCCTCTACCAGGTGTAGCAACGCCACCATCAATCTTCTAAATGCACGTCAGCTACGCATTACCTTCTCTGAGGACCCATTTCAAAATATTGTCGAATGAGCATCAGGTCTATATAGCGAGCCTCCCTCCAAGAGCTAGAAGAAATTGAGATAAAAAGTAGAAAATCTGAAGGTCCAGACTAGCTAATCTATCGTTAGTTCTAACTAACCAGATTACACTCTTCAAGTAGTCAACGCTGCATCATCACGCTACCAGCCAACAGACATCACTCTTCTCACTTGGTCAATTTACTCGCCACATACTCTTCATTCCTTTTTAGTATCGTTAAAAGATAATAATGTGTATAAGTGCAAACAGTCAGTTTGTGTGTTCTCATTTCAATAATTTTCTGCTCATATTATGATTATTCCAGCTGCAATCTCGTACTATGATTAAATTCATCATTCAAAATCGATTCAAATATTGTACTATGACTGAATCCCCAATGTTAAGTAATAATTAACAATTTCTTTAGAATTATTTCTGACATATATTAAGATGAATGTTATTAGAAACTAACAATGTGGCTAATTACCGAAAATACCAAGCGATGAAATAAAATTGCTATTTCATTATGTCCACTTGGAATTTTATTACAAGTTAGAGAAGGCTAGTTAAATTAACATTTCAAAGTCATTTGCCTTAGTTTATTGAAAATCTGACTTCTAGACCAAAAGCCAAAAAAATGTTACGATATATAAGTAAAATCGCTGATATATTACCAAAATTAAAAAAAGAAGAACTCACTCGTTACAGCAGAAATTTGAAAAACTAGTCGAACTGTGTTATTGAACTGATCTTCAATAACAAAACATGCATGAAACTTACCTGTAACAAAAACAAATTAATGAATGTTAAGGGTGTATATAATGCAAATACAGAGATGAAATGTATGAATTAGTGAATATTGCGATCTAAAACATCAAAGGGTATAGAAATGAATAAATAGCATGTTTACAAATATTACAAGTGTAAATATAATATATATTTGTTCAGTGTATTTAGTAGTTGTTAGGCAATCAATGTCAAAACATTCACTATACTAGAAATATATACGTGACGTAACTCCTGATATACATAAAACAACAACCCCTTCTACATTCAATTTAGTTAAAACATCATGTGATAATAATAATTTCTTCACAACTACAACTACAAACATAATAATAATAATAATAATAATAATAATAATAATATAACTAAATAACTTCTTCGAAATTTTCAACTTTTATTAATTCTGTTTAAACTGAATAAAATACGTATTCTCAAAACAATGGAATAGATTAGATTTTTAGAGAACGGTTCATCATTTAATATTACCAATCTGATGAAACACTCATACTGTACTGAAAACTAGATATTATCTTCCAAACGCAGACGAAGACATGGGAAATAAACTTCACATTTACAAAACCAAATCAAGACCAAATCGGACGTACAGACTCCAGCTCTGGGGGACCGCCAAACCGATATTCCCAAACCAGACACAAGCCTTCAAAACAAGATTTTACGTACTATCGTACAATTTCCCTATGACACTTACACAACGCTACACACCGAACTACAGATTCCATTCGTAAACGAACTGACAGAACAACTCTACACAAGATTCCACAGCAAATTAGGCACACATCACTAACATTTCCTCCCTGACCATACCTGGAAATCCTCTCAGGCGTTTAATGCCACACTGGCTAAGAGACCTTCTAACCGAGCAAGAGGTCGAATGGCTGCCAAGGACGAATGTCAGTAGCCACTTTCCTCAAACCGCTTGTGATGGATGAAAGAAATTATATCTATTTTATTTAAAGAAAATTATTATATGAAGAAAATGCAAGCTCGTTGGCAAAAAAGGGTACACGCAGGTAGAAAAGTACAGTTACAGGAAGAGTTCATGAACCTTGTTAGCATTGTCTACCCCTACTTCTCTCTCACAGGGGAAGATTTGAACGAGCAATTAGAAGATATTTCTTCAACAAAGTCTGAATCAGACACCGAAGCAGAACACTTCAGGAATCAGTGCCAGATATAAGTTAAAACATAAGAGTTTATTCCAACTAATATCAGTATACTTATAAGCATATTATTGTGATATTATAAAGATTAAATTCTTTTAAAGAATAATATATTTATTTCAAAACAGTGGTGAAATAACTAATACTTCTCTCTTAAACATATATACCTACAAGCCCTTTATTAAACCGCTCTTGCTACACCAACTACTAATACATAACAACAACAGCACACAAAACACATTCAACACACTCAAGACAATTTAGCCGCAGACATTCAATTTACTATTGCATTAGCGTTTGCAGATTGTAAATAAAATAAATAAATGATGAAAAAAATATCAAATTGTAGCAATTGTTGGCCGTTAGAATTGATGAGAAGTATCTGTTGGTTGGCTGATCGGCCGAAGGGTATCATAAGAAAACACCAAAAATTTTTCATTCAAGTGTTTTTTATTAGTAACCCGACGTTTCGACAAACATTGTTTGTCTTCTTCAGGGGCTAATCTACAAAGGAAACAAAATATACATAAAACACTAGCTATCATTAACAACAAACACAAAAATTATGGCAACAGAACAATAAAAAAATTTTTTTATGGAAAAACAAATAGTGTAATGAAAAACCATTTATTGTATGAAAACCAAAACTAATATTGTAATGGAAAACAGATAGTGTAGAAAAATTATAGTAATATCCATTACAATATTAGTTTTGGTTTTCATACAATAAATAGGTTTTTCATTACACTATTTGTTTTTCCATAAAAAAAATTTTTTATTGTTCTGTTGCCATAATTTTTGTGTTTGTTGTTAATGATAGCTAGTGTTTTATGTATATTTTGTTTCCTTTGTAGATAGCCCCTGAAGAAGACAAACAATGTTTGTCGAAACGTTGGGTTACTAATAAAAAACACTTGAAAGAAAATTTTTTGGTGTTTTCTTAAGATACCCTTCGGCCGATCAGCCAACCAACAGATACTTCTGATGAAAAAAATAAATGATTAGAAAAATTTTAAATATAAAATTAAAATTTGTTGAAAACATTTCCAAAAAAGGTGTACGTGACCGGAATTAATTACGAAGTGTAAGGTGAATATTGAAAAAAATTATAATAAAAATAAATAGGAGTAGCCTTGATATAAATGAAATTTCATAAGAAAATTACATTCAGTGAGTAGCGAGGAAATGGAAGGTGTGTTTGTTTTGTAATAAAGTCCGGCCAGGAGATTTTTAGAAATCAAAGGATAGCAATCAGCGCGGAGAAAATAAGCTCTCTCAATATGTATAAACGATTCCCACTTCTTGCACAAACTTTGGCCTCATATTACCTGGCCGGATGTAGTGAATAGGTTTTCTCATTCTCTTGCATTCAAAGGTAGAAGAGAGGTGCTAGTATATTGTGCTATTCTCCCTCTGGATACCGATTGTTCCTGATTGCCCCCCTTCCTGTACGGTACTTCTCTATCAACTTTGAACGACCATTCAGTAGTGGTGCTGAGGTCAACCAAACCACCCCTCAGGCATTGATACCGAACTTCACTATAGATCCACAACAGGGTAAAGAAGAGTTTTACTCCCTTTGGTAGTATATAGTTGTATTCTCAATACTCATCCAGTCTCCCCACAGCCACATTACAAAACTTAGAACTGTAGATTCTAGTTTTTGTTCAGCCATTTCGTTCTCTATTTCTTCAACGTGATGACCTTACTCCCCCGAACTAACTAAATGACTCTTTTTTGCTCATTTACTTTCTTTATCATAATAACTAATTTACATAAATCAGATTTACTACAACTTCCTTTAATTAATTCTACTTTCCAGTGCAAAAACCCAATAGTAAGATTCATAAGAATCAAAATATTTACACATAAAGAGGGATTACAAACAAGACATTCCTGGAAAAACAAAATCTCTGGAGCCCATCACATTAATAATAAAAAATGCCAATATTTCTAACTGTAAAACAAAAGAGATAAAATGATTATTAATAATGTAAGCGATTAAAAACTGTTTAAACTGCAATAAAATTAAATCTATTTATTTCGATCTAAAAGGCTGCAAAAGAAGATATCTGAGACATTGCCCACCTCTGCATTTTCCTTGTTCATCGGTTATTTGGTAACACAGTCATAGCGATATGATAAACCATAAACTTCTCTAAACAGCAACTGCCTCAAAACGAAGGAAACTTGTTCAAAATTTAAACAGATAACATGAAATTAAAATGCGCTCTTCTGCTTATCTCTAAAAAAATTACAAGATAAGTTTAAAAAGCATGCCGACAAAGTCCATGATTTCTGTGGGAGGAATGACAGAATATCTCGAATGTTATAACTGTGAAGTGAGGAGAATTAAAATAAATAAATTTAGGAGAAAACCACATTATTAATATTTTTTTTAAAACAGGAAAATGTGATAAAAACAAATAATTAGTTTCAGGTATTTATTTGATTGTTCCCACATTGGGCCTTGTTGTGATTTATTTTCCACACAAATTAAAACAAATTTTAAACATTACAACATTGAAACAAATAATTTAATGAAATATGAAATATGTATAGAGACATAAATACGAGAGAACAATTAGAATAATTATTATACATGAATACAGTGGACACATTGAGGAACACATCTCACACACACCCATGCTCTAAATTACAAATGGTACGCAACATCTTTTATCTATATTTTTTTTTGTTTGTGCTTCGGGTCAAAATTTACAAATCATGCAAACATCATTGCCTTCATGGAACAAAGAGAAAAAAATGATTCATCAGAGATATTTTCCGTTATTGCCTGCCTCCTTTTGTGGTCATCGACCGGTTTCGGGCGTTCGCCCATCATCAGGATGTTTTTTGTCAAACTGTGTGATAACCTAGACTAGCAGAGAACAAATTCAGTTGATAAACTTGTTTTTAAAAATGTTTTTTTATTTTTACAAATGAATGGAAAAAACATTTATAAACACAAGTTTATCAACTAAATTTGCTCTGTGCAAGTATGTTATCACACTGTTTGACAACAAAACATCCTGATGATGGACGATCAGGCTATCACGGAAAATATCACTGATGCTTTCCAGCTCTGCGGAATCAATCACCACACTAAAAAAATGATTATCTGAATAAAAAGCAAAATATAATCATATAAAATAAAATTGGTAGATGTTGAATATGGGGGAGGGGGGAATAATTTGGAAATAAACATTTTTAATATATATAAAAAAAAATCAAAATCAAGAATTTAATTCTACAAAATCGTTAATAAAAAGTAGGTACTTTTAACAATCAGTATATTGCCTCAAGAATTATCGTGAACTCAGCCTGGACCAAAAGCGAAACAACTATATTAGCCACTAAAATTAATGAAATGGAAGGAGTGTACAGACAAAATGGAAAATTATTATTTTGATAATTTTTATTCATTTCACGAAGGGGATGTTATAAAAATTTAATATCTTATAAACTGCCATGTAATATGATGGGTGAGTAATTTTAATTCAATAAAAAATAATAGCAATTGTTATTATTATTCATAATTTTTTATAACTGGGAGGGACGTCTACTTTTCTCCAAAGGAGTCTCTTGAGGCTCTTTGATTACTCTCAGTTTGGAAAGGAAAAAAATAAGGAAATATAAAAAGTAAACATAAAAATTATGTAATCTTCTCACTCTTGTGATCAAACATACAAATAGGACGCTTAGTAATTGTAATAAAAATAAATGAAGATATAAAATATTAATTTAATAAAACACTCAGATTTTATTCATACGCAAAATCTATTTAAGTGGAATTATTTCTCAATACTTAGAGAATTGCATGTTGAGTTTGACTTATGAATTGTTTTTAGAGAATAGTACACTTCAATTAATGACTACACTTCATAAGAACTTTACAAAATAATACAAATGTAGGGGAGTTGTTTGTACCACCAAAAAAAGGCAATAATCTGTTAGCCCTCATATTTCTTACTGTCGGCAAAGCGTCAACGAAGGAATATTTCTTCTTATATCTAATTTTTAATAAAAAGAAAACTATTGAGAAAAAATATATATATAGAAACAGAGAGAAAGGTGTGTCTGTATTTTATGGAGTTAGAGAACCTAACCTAGATTTATAAAAGAGTTCTTCTTGGTGGCGAAAGAGAACTTGATCCAACTTATACTTACTCTTCGGTAGTAGTAAGGTGGTTTGTGGTTGGTTTTTCTACTATATCTATACCACTTTACTAGTTCCATTCAATTCCTTTTTAGTGTTCTGTATGTGACTACTACCAGCAGCTAGCAACACCAAACTACAATACTCCCTACTTCAAATCCCATACATACAGCAACATTTACTACAACATCGACCCCCTCCTTCTTATTACATAGATCTTTCTTTTATTTTCTCCTTAAAAGCTTGTGCTAAATGTGAAGAAAACTAATATAAACACACTTAACTTACTCTTAAATTTAGCAAATAAGAAAAATCTCACTTATATTTATTTACACTATACAAGCAGCAGCCAATGTAATATTTTCATTTAAGTATAACATATCATACAAACTACATTAATAAACGAATTGTAACTCCATTTGATTTCAATAAATAGAATTTATCTCCATAAGCAGCTTTGAAGGTTACATTCGCTAATTATTACATATTAGTTCTACGTAACATAGAACTTTAAACTAGAAATATTCTAGACAAATGAGTTTATATATTTTAAATTTATAGATATCCTAAAACATAGTTTTCTAAATACTAGTGCGCCTGTAACACTATGACTTCAGTTGGATAATCAAATTGGATATATGAACTTCACAGAATTTATTTTCCATTTTATCACGACTTCATTATTTTCAAAGAACAATTTATAATAATATTTTTTTGTAATATATATTAAACAATTATATAATTTATAATAAATAATATTTATTATTGTTCAGAGGAAAATAGAGACAAATCTATAAAGACAAAATAGAAACCTCCAATTAAGATAATGCCCAATCAATTTGGAGTTGGGGGAATGTGATTTATAAGCTGAGGGTGTGGGTATCGTAATCATTCTTGAGTTCTGATTGGTCAACCCTGTAACTATATTTCACACATTCATTTCTTCCTTGCTATTAATTATTTCTAATCATTTTGAAAAAATATATAATTTATATTATCAATTTCATCCCTGGTAGGGACTTTAGAGATTACCATATTCTACAATAAACAAATTTGACCACTAAAATGCAGAAAAATAAGTTATTTCTATTAGATTATTTCATGGAAAATAAAGAAATTTGATTAATTCTTGGAAAAAACAAATAATTAAATAAAAGACAGGGCAGAAATTAAAGTTGTGTTTCAGATGTACACCTTGTTTTCAGATAATTCAGGGTTTGATATCAATATGAAACATTAACTCATGATAAATGCATAGCGCACAATAAAATCGGAACTACCAAAATTGAATTATCTCGAAACAAGATCAATAAATAGCATATAGAATAAATTTTTCTTCAACAAATTTTCAGAGATACACATAAATAAATCTATGTCTTTATTTGGGCACTCTCTTAAACTAAATTTTAACGCACTCAATTATATTAAATACTATAGATTATGATCAAATAATTGTGAGATCTCATCTTCGCTATAAATAAATAAGTTCTTTATCTTTTGGAGAGAAGAATATGGATATGAATTGTGCTATTGACAAGCTGAGAGTGCGAGTTTAACTTAGATTTGTAGCCAACATGAAATATTTTTCAATGAAAATTTGGCTGGGAGAGTTTCATCACACTCACGCAATGTAAATTGTATGGAAATGATAAAGACCAGTTTGGAGAATATACTGTTTGCATTCCCTCTTTTAATTGAACAAAGAATAAAATTCTTATTTTACTTTGTCTGCCAAATAGTTCTAATACTGAAACTGTCGGGGATCTCTTGACTGAGAATGATCTAAAAAAAATTAAAAGATTTCATATTTGTTATTTATAAACATATCTGTTATTTATAACACATATTTATCTGTTTCGTTTTAACAGTTTCAGATTAAGAAAATTGTATGAGTAATGTAAAGAAGCATTGCAATTACTTTATATTCAGTCAGTTACATTTCGTTTGCAAGATAATTTTTTTTTTTTAAGGGAATATAAACTGCGACCAGATCCAGTGATCTTCATACCCCCCTCTCATACCGTAGGTGAGCTTGCTTGTCTACAACGCCCCCTCCAAGTTGACCTCCGCAAGGAATCACGGAATCTTGGAAGGGTGGGTACTTCTCCCTCCCCCACCTGATAAAACCCAGGCTGTTAAAACTTCTTTAGATAACGGCGTCGCAATGGTGAGGAGATGTATTGGTGTTTTCTCCTTTTCTCCATTTCCCCTCAGAATCTGCGTGTGCCATCATCTTCTATGCCCAGCTTCCTCAGGTGTCCACTGAGTTTCTAGTGCCCTGTGAGAAATCCCGTAAGAATACCGATCTTGTTTTTATTCAGACTGTTGCAGGCCTTCGACCTTAGCTGGTTATAACCTCCTAGACAGACCTTGGCTTGCGTCAGCCCGGGAGAATGTTCCACATTCTTGCTCTTTTCACCACTTCCTCTTTCTTGATTTCTTCCAAGAGTAACTAGTCGCAGACTCCGTAAAAGAGCTCAGGCCCCAAGAGAAGAGATGGAGGAGAGGAGACCGTTCTTTTTCCAGGGTGTCGGCCACTTCGTTGCCTTCCAAGCCAACATGTCCCGGCACCTAGAATAGGATAATTATTTCTTCTGCCTAGGTCATGAAGCATCAGAGATGTTTTCCGTGATAGCCTGTTTCTTTTTGTGGCCATCGACGGTTTCGGGGGTTCGGCCATCATCAGGATGTTTTTGGCAAACAGTGTAATAACATAGACTTGCACAGAGCAAATACCAGTATGTATTTGTATCATGTGATATGTATTGTAATATGTATAATGCAATATGTATTTGCTCTGTGCAAGTCTATGTTATTACACTGTTTGACAAACCCATCCTGATGATAGGCGAACGCCCGAAACCAGTCGATGACCACAAAAAGAAGCTGGCTATCACGAAAAATATCTCTGATACCTTCCAGCTCCGCGGAAACAACCACAACAACTAGGTCATTAAGCTTATCTAGGCATAACCAAACCATTTTAGAACTGATAATAAAACAGCTCAGTCCTTTAATGGCAGCCTGACTGTCGGACAGGATAAACTATCTTATCTCCTGATTCTGGTATCCCCTATCGAGGTTAAACTGAATGCACCTTTCAATAGCGTAAATTTCCGCATGGAAGATGCTGGGAAACATATCCATGGGTTCCGACTGTTTGGTTCTAGGCTCAAGCACCCCTACTCCAGTTCCCTCGAGGTTCTTGGACCCGTCTGTATACCACTTGGTGGCACGCTTGCTAATACTAGACAGGACGTTTCCCTTGCTCCACTTCCCTTAAGTTAATTTTTATCGCAGTGTTCCATTTTTCTGTATATTTTGTTTTATTTGTTTATTTCATTCCAACTTCCTGCTATAAGTTTACTTTGCAAACAGTAAATAAACCAATTGAATATATTATATTTAAATGACAAACATCATTTCAACTTCAAATTTCACTCATATGCTCTAACATAAATATAGAGCTGATGAAGAAACAAGCGCCGACCCAGACATATGTAGAATGATTATACTGTAATCCGGAAGAGAGCGCCCATAACATTAAATCAACAGCATAATATAACCTTTAAACTTTAACACCACAAATTCCGCAGAACTATCTATATTTTTTCAGAAAAATTATCCAAACAAAAGTGATAGGCTTATATCTGTGCAATTAGCATTCCAACTTGAAAGGAAATCATTTCCAAAAGAAAAATTCCAAAAAATAAAACTAAAATCTATTGTGTAAAATCTGAGACATTTTCCGTGGTAGCCTGCTTCATTTTGTGTTCATCGACCGGTTTCGGGCGTTCGCCCATCTTCAGGATG
Organism: Triatoma infestans; assembly: GCA_011037195.1. NCBI lineage: Eukaryota > Metazoa > Arthropoda > Insecta > Hemiptera > Reduviidae > Triatoma > Triatoma infestans. The sequence goes on along the minus strand of JAAEAF010008783.1, from coordinate 41,123 downwards.
CACTTGACACAGACTTGCACAGAGCAAATTCAGTTCATACACTCTATAAATTGAATTATATATCTATAATGATGTATATATCTCTATAACTGGATTCAGTTTAGACAGTGTATAAACTGAATTTGCTCTGTGCAAGTCTGTGTTATCACAGTGTCTGACAAACGCTTCCTGAAGATGGGCGAACGCCCGAAACTGGTCGATGACCACAAAATGAAGCAGGCTACCACGGAATATATCTCTGATGCTTTCCAGCTCTGTGGACCAACCACCACAACAACTATTGTGTAAAAATTCGCATTTCCGGCCAACCTATTTCCTTCAAATTTGGAATTAGAACTATATATTATATTGAAATCGTACTTTAGAAGGAAAGCTTAAAGTTACTATTCCCCCTAAAACCTTTCCAATAAATCCCCAGGTAATTGTTTCAAATAAAAGTGATATGTATTTATGTGTGTGGTAAGTACACAAAGTTTGAAGAAAATCGTTGGAGCAGTTTTCGAATAAATGGTGAAAAAACAACAACAGCAAACACTCAGTAAAGTCGCACATCCAGTTGATGGATTCTGTCCGAAACTTTCTTGTTAAGATGCGATGGTAGTATATAAACGAAATACCAATTTTGAGCTCCAGGCGATTTTTCGTGGTTGAATTATTTTGTTCGCACAAAACAGGAGTAAGAGAAAATAAAAAGAAATACTAATACTCCAGTTTAAATCATCCATTTTATACAATGAGTGTAACATAACTCCAAATACAAGACAATTCACTTATTTATCTTTAGATAATAAAGGGATTTAGATACAAATTTATTATAAATTTAGTTACGATAATATATTGGAAACATTTATTCTGTTATTATGCATATCGATATTTTTTTATTTTATTGAAAATGTATCCTAATATATTGGAAAAAGTAGAAAGTGAAGATTTTGGCTTCATATATATATATGTATATCGTTGGCTACACACCATAATAGCTACATTTGTGTCTGTGTATACAAGTGAATGGCGAGAGAGAAAGAGAGTATCGCATAGAGAAAATGAGAGTAAGCAGCCCGGCGCACCAAGCACGTTGTGTGTTATGTAACAACCACTCTACAGGAATTGTTACAAGGGCGTCCTCGCATTTTTACGATACTCAAGTACATATACATACATACATACATGCATACATACATGTACCCCCTTCTTTTTATTTTTCTCTTAGAGTATTTGTATTATATTGGCAACAATGTTCGTCCCCCCCCCCCCCAAATACTACTACTACACTTACCTAAAACAAAGGGCCAACACTACTTTCTTTTTATTGCGCCACTTCTTGTAGCAGTACTATTAACTCGAGAAATATTCCATTTCCACAATCTAACGTCTAAATCAACATTTACGATAGTTTCAGAAAACTTGTATATTTGCACATTCAAACAACCTTTAGAAACTGAAATCAATTTTCTATAAAAGAAAAAAGTATCTATTAAAGTAGTTTAAAAAACTTCATTTTTAAAAAAATCACCATTTTTCACAGATTAAATGTAAAGAAAAGTCAAGTAAAAATACGCCAATTTTAACAATGCTTTATTGTATTTTTCACAAGTTACACCAAACACACAGTTTGAATTCGATTGGTTACACAAATACAAACCGTTTAATAAATTAATGTAGGTAACTGGTTTGACTGTCTCCGTAAAAGTTTGGCACTCATTCAGGAAGAGATATCATCACGATTTTTTTTTATCAAATGTAGTGGAAGTAGCAATTGGGAAAAATAAATTTGGAAAAATAGTTTAGTGAATTTTGACAATATTTTAAGTGAAATAATTTTGGAAAATAAATAGTGAATTTACCTTCAAAAATAGTGTAATTTAGAGCCAGGTACTATAATTTAAGGTCAGTGCTATTGAAGAGACAAAGGGTCAAGAAACAGTTAGGGTAAGACAATGCCACTT
>JAAEAF010008783.1:0-36469 GCA_011037195.1 Triatoma infestans | reverse complement strand
TGTCGAAGAATCGTAGGTAAAAATTGGGGGATTACTCCCAAAATGATGTTTTGGATTTATGGTATGGTTATTAAACCTAAGTTGTTGTATGCGGCTGTGGTGTGGTGGGGTCGCATTGAGATAAGATCCGCTAGGCTGCTGCTTGAGGATACTCAACGCTTGGCTTGTCTGGCGGTGACCGGTGCGATGCGCACCACGCCTACAGCTGCAATGGAGACTTTATTAGGAATTCCACCGCTCTTTGTAGAGGTGAAAACTATGGCAATAAAAGCCTGTTATAGAATTAAACAGGCAGATTTTTGGCAGGGTAAGCGATATGGTCACTCTACCATTCATCGCGAGATGCTTTTGAAGGTTCCTGTTACAGATATTCCCTCTGATAGAATGTTGAAGACTTTTGTTTTCGAACATTCTTACAGTGTCAGGTTACCCTCTAGGGAAGATTGGTCAACATTGGGCCAATGATACCTGATAATTACTTCCGTTGTTACACGGACGGTTCCAGAATGGATGGTAGATCTGGAGCTGCGGTCTATTTTGAGACCGGAGATCATTTGACAGTATCTCTTGGTGAATGGACCACGGTCTTTCAGACTGAGATTTATGCTATTCTTTGTTGTGTTTTGGATGAGAGGGTACGTAACACTAACTCAAAAGGTGTTTGTATCTGCTCGGATAGCCAAGCTGCGTTGAAGGCGCTGAGTTATTTGTCTTCACTTCCAGGTTGGTGTTAGAATGTTCTAAAAGACTGGAAGAGGTTTCTTCTCTGAAGGATGTGCTTCTAGTATGGGTGCCAGTTCACATGGGAATTTTTGGAAATGAGCAGGTGGATAGGTTTGCCAAATTAGGCGCCTCTATTCCTTTCATTGGTCCCGAGCCTGCTGTTGGCGTGTCTTCTGGCACATGTCTGTCAGGCTTCCAGACATGGACAGCTTCACAGCATTCATCCTTATGGACGAGCTCAGTTGGTTTTCGACAGTCCAAAATGCTCATCGGGGGTGCGGAGCCATTAGTGAGATTTTACTGTGTTTTTCACGAGGCGCTCTCAGGCATCTGGTTGGATCTCTTACTGGACATTGCGGTTTAAGGAGACATCTCTACATAATGGGGCTCATGCCGGATCCATTTTGTAGAATCTGTGAGACAGAGGAGGAAACACCCCTGATTGCTTGGGTTGTGAGGAAATTAGGTTCAGGACCTATGGTCGGAATAGGTTGTCTGTTGAAGAGCTTAGGCTATTTCCGTTTAAGGTTATTGTCCGATTTATTCGGACTGCGGTGAATCTTAGATGGATTAGATCCGGGTCTGGATTTTTGTTATAGACCCGGCTTGTTGTTGTTTTTCTGGGGAGCTATATGGGCCCACTGAGGCTTGGGATAGCGTAGGGTTTCCCTCCCCACAGACAAATAATAATAATAATAATAACAACATTTCACAAATAACCTCCCAAAAAACATTAATAAGAAAATAAGGAAAATTTGGTGTGACACACTCACACGACTTTTTCTTCTAATTGATCAATTTTCTTTAAATTGAAATGCTTAGATACTCAGTAATATAATTAAAGATGATTGGAATGATACTTGTTTGACCTGGGGTTAATATATTATTGGCAACAGTCACAGTACTCCATCCCTAAGCAAAACTGTATAACTGCAGTTTAAATTTTAAGCTTAACTCACACGCCAACCCAGTAACACCTTCAAATTATTATTTCCGGAAAAATATTTCCCATAAAAGTGGGCAGACAGTATTGCCAACTTTAAATCAACAAAATCGTTGGGGCATTTTTAAGAAAACAGCGAAAAACTGAAAAAAATAAAACTTTCAGTAAGTCGCACATCCGGTAGTAGATTTTGTCCGGAAACCCTCATGTGTGATGCGTGGTGGGTGTCTAAATGATATATCAAGTATGAGCGATTTTTCTTTTTCAAGATATTTTGTACACACTTCACACCATTTGTAGAGTTATTTCTTTTTTTTTATTTAGTAAATGACAAAACATATATATCTACAAAGACACAATTACGAAATTTGGCGAACAATAGAAAACTTTCTCTTACGACAGTGGCAAACCTATTATTTTTATTAGGTGAATAAAAAGGCAATGATAAGAAATACACCTTAGAAAGATAGGATTAGTTCGGAGAAATAAAAGAACTAGAAGTGGCAATTGGGACAGATAATGTGTAGGTGGAGATGAATGGGAAAAGGTTTAAGAGAAGGTGATTTAAGAAGAGGTAAAAGCGAACAGAACACAATGAACGAGGTGCGGCAGTTTGAAGAATAACTATTGTGGAAAACTATATAGATACAGCAAAGTAGTTAGTACACTCTTTCATTATCCAACAACAACAACTACCAAAGTAAATAAGTATAGTGTACTTGTTGATAAATTACTAACTATTAAACAAGAAATACTGGTCTGCTAATTTAACTTGGTAACTTTATTTGGCCAATATAAATAAAACTGACTTAAATGTACACAATAATGCCATGATACTCACTTCTTACTATTTTAAAGATTTCTTGGTCGACGTTTTGCTTTTTTACAGATTTCTGACAAGAAATAAATTAAACTCAGCAATGATTATACTCACAAAAGCGCTTGCAATTTTCATAAGATCTGGAGTGGTAATGTATTTTAATCTATGTTAACCTTTAGATCGATTAGTTATAAGAAATTATTTATAACTTCTTGGGCCAGCATAAAAACTTACAAACATAAACAATCAAGACCAAAGAACTCTCTGAAGTATTATACGAAAAGAATAAGGTACCAATGAAATCATCAAATAAATACAATGCAAGTGTTAAAGTAAATCCCTTGCCACAAAAAAAGCGGTGCTGGTTCGAAAATGAAAGTTTCGACAGATATTACTTAACAAATGTAAATGAGAACAGAAGGATTTGGGGGGGGGTTCGTCTACTGCGACTACAGGTGATCTATTGTACCCCTCTGGTACCAAAGGTGAGCTTGCTCATCTACAGCAACCTCTCCAGGTTGAGATCCCTAAGGAATCCCAGGATTCTGGAGGGTTTTAGGTGGTTATTTACCCCACCCAACCTGGTAACAACCCAGGTTACTGAATCTTCTTTGAATCTTCTCGCAGTCGGTGAGGAGATGTATTGGAGTTTCCTCCATCTCCCCTAGGTGTCCCCTGAGTCTGCAGTGCCCGTAAGAAATCAAGTAAGAATATGGATCTTATTCTTACTCAGACTTTCCTGATTGTAGCCTCCCAGACAGACTTTGGCCTGCCTCAGTCCCGGAGAGTGTTCCAGAGACGAGCTCTTTTCGCCACCTCCTGTTTCTTGATTTCTTCCAAGAATACCTGGTCACTGATTTCGCAAAAGGGATCAAGCTCCAAGAGAGGAGACTTAGCGCCTTCTTTTGCCAGGATGCCGGCCGCCTCATAACTTTCTACGCACCGGCACCCAGAACAGCGTAACTTTGTTTCTTCGGCCTAAGTCGTAAAGCTTACGTAGGCATTCCCAAACCATTTTACAACTGGTTTGGAGTTCAGTGCTTTAATGGCAGCCTGACTGTCGGATAGGATAACTATCTCGTGATTCGAGGTTAAACTGAACGCATCTTCCAACAGCGTGAATTTCCGCATGTAAGATGCTGGGAAACTCACCCATGGGTTCTGAGTGTCGCTGGGTCAATACCGCCTTATATGGAGAGTTTCTGGCCGAGAATTACTTACTCATAGCTTTATTTCAATTCAACAGTTAACAATTATATCCAGCCTCTAGGAGTAGACATAAATAGCAATGTACAAGATTACTACTGTTAGTCCCTGAGCAAAAAAATAATTTCTAGAAATCTCAAGTTCGAAAACTGAAAACTTTCTAAATTCAAACTTGTTATTTTATTTAGATATCGGCAAGGTACTTAGAAAACTTTTGGTCAAAATCAGTTGCCCAGAAATAAAACTTATGTGGATTTTCTTAATTTTTCCAAAATTCTCGTAAACGTCTTCAACCACCTTAAACACTATTAATAAATACTAGACATATAAATCTATCTAAAACTCTACAAGTTTTATTTCAAACATTTTTCTGAAAATTCTGCTTAAAAAAATCGCTTAATTTACATTATGCGTTCTGAAAAGAAACTAGAGAAAATCGCTTAATTTGATCAATTCTGACTGAATGTTTTTCAGTTTTACACGATTATCTCGAAAATGGTTATAATTACTCTGTTAGGAAGGGATTAGCTCAGGGGTAGCCGCTGGACTAGCAATGCAGAGGTTCTGGGTTTGAGTCCAGCAGTAATAGGCAGTAGAAGATTTTCTCAACCTTGGAAACTCTACAGCTTACTGTCCGGTAATAGACAATGTTGTCTGTAATGAAAGAACACTGTCCGGAGGCCGGCAGTGCACTGAGAAGGCTCCGAACGCCGCTGAGCATAGATGTTGACGCACCTTAAAAAAAAAAAATTACTCTGTATACAACTACTATATAAGCAGTATATAAGTATATAAGCAGGTTTATCACTTATTTCAAGCATTCTCCGAGAATATTGATTTGTATACACTCCAAATACTTCCAAATCTTTTAGTCCGGGCCTCTACCACACCTTTTTTCAATGAATCCCTTAACGAAGCTTATAGTGCCGCAAGCCTGGCCACCTCCTAATTTCTAATAATAACCCTCATCACAGCATGATCATCATTCAAGTCCATTACCATATTCACACAAGGCATATTGATTTCCTTATAGTAATCTGTATTTATAGTTATAAAATTCAGCATTAGGATACTGGGAAATCTCTCTAAAGAACCAGTGTAAGTACAATGATTTTAATATCTGTATATTGTTTATTAGATGAGTTGTACTAGAAGATGAGATGTGCATCAAAAGTAAGTCATATGGGTCTGAGAATCTCGAAATAACATCCTACATAACCTGGAGAGATATTGTTTTAAATTATGAAACTGACTGAAGCCCTAAATTGATGGTATTCGCTGTTGTAGACCATCACTATATAGCGCCTACTATTCAATTGCTTCCTCATCACCTAGTCTCACAGTAAAAAGGAAATTGCACAGAAATCCCAGGCCGTACTTTTCTGAAAGTACCTATATAACGCCATAAATCCTATCATGACAGTTGTACAAATTTACTGTACAAACATTCAGTGGACAGAAACTCCACTAAGACTTCCCCATACAAGTTTGTTTACCTTTCGAGGTTTCACAACATATAATCATACTTTTGGACTTGTTTACATACAACTCACTGTCTATTTGTAAAATTATATTTAATCATAATACAACTGTATATATTACACTAACTATTAAATTATAAATTATTAGTGAGTCCAAATTAATTGTAAAACAATCTTTCTCAAACCATGTATTCATAAATCAATACAACTATCCCTATCTAATATTTCAGTGGTGAAGGATCACCACTACACCTAAAATATGGGAAAACCATCATAAAATGTAACAGAATAATATGATAAATATTATAATCAAAAAAAGTGGGAAAAATAGTCTATCAAACAACTTTCGAATGAATTGCATGTAGACATAACATTACCGCGAAATCTCTTCTTCTCTAATATTGAACTTTTTTTTTTTTAGTATATATATATATATATATATATAGAGAGAGAGAGAGAGAGAGAGAGAGAAAGAGAGAGAGATTAAATAGATTCAACACCCACAGGTGTTCGAAATAAATAATAAAATTTTTATTTTAGAAAAATGATAACTCACTTAAAAGTCTGTAATAGCAGTAATTTTTTCCTAATCAACCGATAATTAAATTTTTTTGCCAAATTGAAGCAACAGAGCAGGAGCGTATTGGTGAACGAACAGTGTTATTGTCGTAGTAGTAGTAGAGTTGCTAATGGCTTGAAACTGAACAACAGTCTTCTCCACTTAGCAGCACTGTTCAACAATAAATACATACAATGAAGTGTGTGCAGCCTCTTAATGGTGAACTAAACTTATTATAGAAGCAAACAATCTTCTACTCACTTACAACCTGATTGAAAAGAAAATCATAATTCCAACTCCATCTTCTTTATTTAATTAATTAAATACTCAATCAATTTAAGAAGAGATACGAAATTTAATGGATTTAAAATAAAAATTGATTTACATTATCTTTTTTCTTAAAGATAAGAAATAAAAGGCTGGGATCCATATTTCCGTTTGCGTTTATTATATGTATATAACAGTTATTAAATGATTTTATTTCATTAATATTGTATTTGGACTTTTTTATTGCTCCATAAATCAATATCTAACAAACTTTACCAAAAGTTTTTTTCAAGAGGAAATATAACAATCTGCATATTCTGGAAACAAGGAGCATTCCAAAAGCTTGACCTTCAGAGTTTATATATATATAATGTCCGACATATAATTAACAATGCTTTCATTATGAAGAAATCTACTGCGATGACTATGGGCGTAATCTTAAAATAGTTTAGGAGAAATATACCAAAAAAAAAAAAAAAAAGGTAAGGATAAAATTGGTTTAGAATCCAATACTTATGGGATTTTAGTATATTGTGTGTTTGCTCGGCAAATATATCTCCCTATAAAGAACCATATATCAGGTTTTACCAACAACACACAATTTTAAGAAAAATTAAATGAGATGACAAAAAACATTGACGTTGAAGAAAACTCAATTTGTTGAAGAAAATTCAATGTGTTCAATTTTCCGCAATTTACTCACACAGACACCAATGGGTTTTGTTTATAAATTTGGCCTTAGTTATTTTATATTTACATCACCTTTACTCGAATTTTATTTTTCCCAGAAAATTGGTTTTAGGGCGTGTCATGAGGAAAGTGGGAACATAACTCTTCCCTGAAGTGGAACACCATTATTGCCAATATTCCTCACGTATATAATATTGAAGGCAATCAAATATTTAGTGAATATTCCCGGAGTGAAAGAAATTTATCAATCAGAGTTATCAGAATTGCAGGAAAAGGAAAGTTGTGTTAGTTTTTCATTTTCACTTTTTATTAGAAAAAAAATCTCAAGGAAATAATTTAGAATAAAAAAAGGAGCCTGAAAGTGTCGAATAACTTGCCAGACAATTTCATCATGCATATTCAGCAATATTGTTTAACAATACTGTTTTATTCTAATATTGTTTCACAATAAAAACATGTTTTTAAACACAAACTAACCATTTTAAGTTTGCAGTCAATCTAAATATTATTATTATTATTATTATTACTTGCTGTTACTCCTTCCTAGTAAAAAAAAATTACTGCTATCTTGTAAAATTTTCGAAATGAGCCGAAAATACATGCCTTGAGAGGTTCCCTGAGTACGAAAAATGTTTTTAGAGGATGGTCTGCATATACGAGGTGTGTAAATTAAGTAATTTGACTGATTTTCTAGTGTTCGATCTGGCAACACTGGAGACGCGGCGCATGCGTGGTAGGGCAAGTAAACATCTGATACACGTCCAGTGCAATTTGAACATGCTAGAGTTGTTGCACTGTCCGTAGTGACTTTTTTTGTGAGCAAGGTTTTTTCAGTGCGTTTTAAAAATGAGTGACATCAATTACGAGCAACGTTGTGCTATCAGGTTTTGCTTCAGACTTGGGCACAGTGCAACGGAAACGTTTGAAAAACTGTGCCAGGCCTATGGAGACAATGTTTTGTCGAGAGCACAGGTTTTTAGGTGGTTTACGTCGTTTGCAGAAGGAAGGGAATCAATTGAAGACGAGCCTCGCAGCGGAAGGCCTTCATCTTCAAGAACCGACGAAAATGTTGGCAGAATCCGCGATCTCGTGCGTTCAGATCGTCGTTTGACAGTCCGAATGATCGGCGAAGAGTTGAATTTGACTCACACAACCGTTCATCAAATTTTGACTAATGAATTGGTGATGAGAAAAATGGGTGTTGCATCACGACAATGCTCCGTGTCACACCGCGATTTCTATTAATGAGTATTTGGCCAGTAATAACATTCCTGTGGCTCCTCAGCCTCCTTATTCACCCTACTTGAGTCCATGTGACTTTTTTTTGTTCCCCAAATTGAAAAATCACCTCAAGGGACGTCATTTTGGAACATTGGAGAATATTCAAACAGCCGTAACCGACCAACTGAAGTCTATTCCAGTATCCGAGTTCCAGCACTGCTATGACGAATGGAAGAATCGTCTTCAGCGTTGTGTAGCTTCCCAAGGTAGTTACTTTGAAGGGGACAATGTTGAATTGTAATTTTATTTGAATAAACAAAGGATAAAAAATCAGTCTCATTACTTAATTTACACACCTCGTATATGTTTGTGTGTGTGTGTGTGTGTGTGTGTGTGTGTGTGTGTGTGTGTGAACAAAATATTTCAAAAATGAAAAAATCGCAGGAAGCTCAAACCTCGGTATTCCGCTGAGATCCTACGACAGCATCTGACACGAAAGTTTCGAGCAAAATTCATCAACCGGAAGTGTGACACTTTACTGAGCGTTGTTTTATTTTATTTTTGTTCGTAATTATCTCGAAATTTGATTTAATGATTTTCTTTAAACTTCGTATACTGTCTACACACTAAATGCCTATCATTTTTATTTATAACATTTTCTCCGGGAAAATTAATTTTTGGGAGAGGTATTGGGGGAATAATAATGTAAATCTTTCTTCTAAAGTACCACTTCAATATATATGTATATAGCTCCGCCACTTATATATTCGTTAGAAGCATTGGCAGAATTCCAAATATGAAGGAAATTGGTTAACAGAAATGCGAATTTTTACAGGCAGTTTTTTGAGTTTTTTTTTAAATTTCTTCGAAAACGAATAAAGTTCCTTCAAACTTTAAAAATAAATTTCCTGTTTCCTTTAAACTTGGAATGCTAATTGCATTAAACGATTACAAAATGAGGGCATGTAAAGTTCTAAACCTATCACTTTTGTTCGAATCATTTCCCCCCAAAAAATGGATTTTAATCAAAGAATCAGGCAGGAGGTTTCGGATTACACCCTGTCCCTTAGCAGGACAGGTCTGAGGACCTTGGTGGGTGTGGACTCAGGGACTGGACCACACTTGGGTGCATAGTCACTTGCATAATATAGGGAGGACAACTAATCCCATTTGTCAGAACTGAGACGATGGAGTCAGGGAAACAGTGTACCACTCATTATGTCAGTGTCGCTGATATTAGGTTTTGTATATTCGGGAGGGCATCACTCCAGCGGGATTGCCTGGGTGAGTTGGAGTTGAAGCATATCTTGGGATATTGCAGATTGACCGGTAAACTACTGGGGGAGATTAATTAGGGGGATGAATTGGAGGGGAAACAGGGGGATAAAAGCCATACAGGCTTAGGTCCCAAGCCATTTGGCACCCGGATTCAATAATAATAATAATTTTAGTAGTTGTGAAGAATTTGTTAATTTCAAATATTATAATGGTGTTGTTGAATGTAACTACAGAACTCTTCTGGACTACAATGTAATTACTTTTCTGCCTAGTTGGTAGGTTGGTACTTCTTCCCCACCACCTCCTGTATTTATGTTAGGACAAGTGAGTGAAATTTTAAATTTAATAAAAATTTGCAATTATAGACATAATTGCATCAACATTAGAGTGTGACGTGTGAGTGTTTTACACCACATTCTTTTATATATACAAAAAGCTCCGATTTCTAGAGAAAATGTTTCATTTTATCAAAAAATTGTTTATTACTGAAAATATGTTGAATAAATATGGAAATATGGAATAACATTATCAGTCACATTCCATACATGAAGAATATCAAGTATAAAAAGAAAGTTATGTGGGTGTAGAGTCTCACAATAAGTATAGAATAAAAACCAAGATATAAAATGGTTGTCCGTCAATATGAAAGCTTACAAGACCAGAAGATATACTCAGCAATAATAGAATATATGGATCATCCGCTTCACATTTCCAAACCCACAGTATAGTACTAAACTGTAGAAAATACATTCTTTACGCATGGATATAAGTGATTTCTGTTTAGCAAAGACGACTACAGGAAAACCCTGTATCACGTTGTCAATCAGCAGTTTATATAACAACAAAAGTACATTACAATCCATTATAGCTTTAGGGGCCAATTTCAGAGCTTATACCAACACAGAGAGACACTAGGTTTTTATGTTGCCAGTCACTTGAGAAAATTCAACCATTTTCTGTCAGTAGATACTATGAAATCATCATATCACCCATTATTCGTAGCATTTTATTAACAGATAAATAGTTATTTCATAAGTGATGCACGGTTATATTTGGATAGCAATAAAATCTGATATTTTACCCTTCGTAGCATACCGGTTTCGGATTCGCATCCATCATCAGAGCAAATTCACCAAGTTCGTCTAGAGAGGTTCACTTCAACGCAATGTTTCTGTTACACTCACACTTGTTGGATATCAGATATATTGAGTTTAAAAATCGCTGGAGCTGATTTCGGTTATCTAAATTTTTTTTTTTAAACTAATGCTAAAAGCAATTTTAGGACCGACAACTTTACTTTCATTGCAAGTAGTAAAGCTAACGTTTCTACTAGATTATTAGAAAATCAATTCATACTAATATTATTTAATAGGCAAACGAAATCAAATCTTGATTACCAAAAAAGTCAATCAATAAGGAGAATAAAGGGTTAACACCACTTATAATAATATAACTGGAAAAATCTTGAATATCAAGGTTTCATAATTACAAAACTATTTGGATGTTAATAAAAAACAATAAAATAATTATTGAAACTGAATAAAGAGAAAGGGGAACTAAGAAGTGTGTAATTAGAGACGATAGGGTGGGGTCGGACGCTATACTAACAGCTGAATTTAATAAGGATGAAACATCCTCAGATTTAGGAAATTCTCTGTTACATTTAGACAGACAGTGCTATGCTAGGAAAGTGGAGACACAGACAGAGAGAGATATTCTAACTGTGAAGATTAGTTAAATTAGATAGACACAATGGAATAGTAATGAGACTAGGGAATAATGCGGCGCAGTAGAGCTACTACTGTTCAATGCAGATCTCCTCTGAGCAAAGTTACACCACTGCTGTTAAAATGATTATGCTGATTAAATTACGAGAGTGTTATTGTTTTATACCCTCATTATACACTTTGGAAACACAACAACTTGAAAACTGATTCTGCTGTCAGGTAATATCTTCCAAATATATAATAATGGATTATATAACACGTTTACTCCCACTAACCAGGCTGCAAGTGCGCTTCACCTACCAAAAATCGACCATCATATGTGCAGTATGCCAAAAAGCTAGAACTGATAGGAGCTAGCTCTTCATCATGATTACAACTGCGTTATTTACTTTGTATTTTGGATTTTGAAAATTCCAAATTTTCTTCAAATCATACTGGCGTCTGAACGCTCATGTAATAAAGCCACGACTTCTGGTAAGAAAATTGCTGGGGCAACTGAACGATGCAATTAAGGACAAAAGTCCACATTTGTCGATAAAATAAAAAATACTGTTCCAACACCACATGACCCGCATTACTGGCAAGCAAAGCTCCATGAATTGCCCTGCCACACCCAAAATATTCCTAGGATATTCGTCCTCTATGTGACTATTTTTTCATTTCCAATCTGAAGAAATGAATCACTGGGCTGATTCCACCTCAATCGAAAAAATTACATCTGAAGAAAATTGTAATTTGGAATGTGAGAAGTGTACTAAGAAAATGTCATGAGAACTATACCAAATTTTTATTTCTTTATTTTTTACTTAGTAAGTAGTACTGTAATCGGGTCAAATTTTCGGTATGGAGTTTTTACCGGAAATATCCGTTTTGAGGTCCCCTGAGTTCAAAAAAGTGGTTTTTAGCAAATGATATTGTGTGTGTGTGTGTGTGTGTGTGTGTGTGTGTGTGTGTGTGAACAGCAAAGCTCAAAAACAAAAAACCGTAGAAACTTGATATTCCGATTAGGTATCACCATAGGATCTGACAGTGCGTTATCAGACAAAATTCCTCAACCGGAAGAAGGACCACTTTACTAGTCTTTTTTTTACTTTTTTGCGATTTTCTCGAAAATGGCTACGACGAATTCTTTAAACTTGGTACTCAACTACACATACAAAGAGCTACAACTTTTATTTGAAATATTTCTCCAGGAAAATTCATATAAGGGCACTTTTGGGGGAGGGGTGAGGTTAGGTTTTCATCTAAAGTGCTAATTTAGTTTATTATAAATTCTATCATCTAAATAATGTTAATTAGAATTAAATATGTTGTTGAAATTTCGAGTTCGAAAAAATCGGATAACCGGAAGTGCGTTTACTTTACCACTTTACTAAATAATTTTTTCACTTTTCGCGATTTTCTCAAAGATGGCTCCGACAATTTTCTTGAAACTTTTTAAATAAACTACACATACCAAGATCTACAACTTTTATTTAAAACATTTCTCTGGAAAAATTCATTTTCTCAACCTTGGAACCTCTACAGCTTACTGTCCGGTAATAGACAATGTTGTCTGTAATGAAAGAACACTGTCCGGAGGCCGGCAGTGCACTGAGAAGGCTCCGAACGCCGATGAGCATAGATGTTGACGCACCTTAAAAAAAAAAATTACTCTGTATACAACTACTATATAAGCAGTATATAAGTATATAAGCAGGTTTATCACTTATTTCAAGCATTCTCCGAGAATATTGATTTGTATACACTCCAAATACTTCCAAATCTTTTAGTCCGGGCCTCTACCACACCTTTTTTCAATGAATCCCTTAACGAAGCTTATAGTGCCGCAAGCCTGGCCACCTCCTAATTTCTAATAATAACCCTCATCACAGCATGATCATCATTCAAGTCCATTACCATATTCACACAAGGCATATTGATTTCCTTATAGTAATCTGTATTTATAGTTATAAAATTCAGCATTAGGATACTGGGAAATCTCTCTAAAGAACCAGTGTAAGTACAATGATTTTAATATCTGTATATTGTTTATTAGATGAGTTGTACTAGAAGATGAGATGTGCATCAAAAGTAAGTCATATGGGTCTGAGAATCTCGAAATAACATCCTACATAACCTGGAGAGATATTGTTTTAAATTATGAAACTGACTGAAGCCCTAAATTGATGGTATTCGCTGTTGTAGACCATCACTATATAGCGCCTACTATTCAATTGCTTCCTCATCACCTAGTCTCACAGTAAAAAGGAAATTGCACAGAAATCCCAGGCCGTACTTTTCTGAAAGTACCTATATAACGCCATAAATCCTATCATGACAGTTGTACAAATTTACTGTACAAACATTCAGTGGACAGAAACTCCACTAAGACTTCCCCATACAAGTTTGTTTACCTTTCGAGGTTTCACAACATATAATCATACTTTTGGACTTGTTTACATACAACTCACTGTCTATTTGTAAAATTATATTTAATCATAATACAACTGTATATATTACACTAACTATTAAATTATAAATTATTAGTGAGTCCAAATTAATTGTAAAACAATCTTTCTCAAACCATGTATTCATAAATCAATACAACTATCCCTATCTAATATATCAGTGGTGAAGGATCACCACTACACCTAAAATATGGGAAAACCATCATAAAATGTGACACAATAATATGATAAATATTATAATCAAAAAAAGTGGGAAAATAGTCTATCAAACAACTTTCGAATGAATTGCATGTAGACATAACATAACCGCGAAATCTCTTCTTCTCTAATATAGAACTTTTTTTTTTTTAGTATATATATATATATATAGAGAGAGAGAGAGAGAGAGAGAGAAATTAAATAGATTCAACACCCTCAGGTGTCCGAAATAAATACTAAAATTTTTATTTTAAAAAAATGAAAAATAACTGACTTAAAAGTCTGTAATAGCAGTAATTTTTTTCCTAATCAACCGAACACAAGAATGATAAATAAATTTTTTTACCAAATTGAAGCAACAGAGCAGGAGCGTACTGTTGAACGAACAGTGTTTTCGAAGTAGTAGTAGAGTTGCTAATGGCTTGAAACTGAACAACAGTCTTCTCCACTTAGCACTGTTCAACAATAAATACATACAATGAAGTGTATGCAGCCTGTTAATGTGAACTAAACTTATTATAGAAGCAAACAATCTTCTACTCACTTACAACCTGATTGAAAAGAAAATCATAATTCCAACTCCATCTTCTTTATTTTAATTAATTAAATACTCATTCAATTTAAGAAGAGATACGAAATTTAATGGATTTAAAATAAAAATTGATTTACATTATCTTTTCTCTTAAAGACAAGAAATAAAAGGCTGGGGATCCATATTTCCGTTTGCGTTTATTATATATATATATAACATTATTAAATGTTTTTATTTCATTAATACTGTATTTGGACTTTTTTATTGCTCCATAAATCAATATCTAACAAACTTTAACAAAAGTTTTTTTCAAGAGGAAATAAATATAACAATCTGCATATTCTGGAAACAAGGAGCATTCCAAAAGCTTGACCTTCAGAGTTTATATATATATTATGTCCGACATATAATTAACAATGCTTTCATTATGAAGGAATCTACTGCGATGACTATGGGCGTAATCTTAAAATAGTTTAGGAGAAATATACCAAAAAAAAAAAAGGTAAGGATAAAATTGGTTTAGAATCCAATACTTATGGGATTTTAGTATATTGTGTGTTTGCTCGGCAAATATATCTCCCTATAAAGAACCATATATCAGGTTTTACCAACAACACACAATTTTAAGAAAAATTAAATGAGATGACAAAAAACATTGACGTTGAAGAAAACTCAATTTGTTGAAGAAAATTCAATGTGTTCAATTTTCCGCAATTTACTCACACAGACACCAATGGGTTTTGTTTATAAATTTGGCCTTAGTTATTTTATATTTACATCACCTTTACTCGAATTTTATTTTTCCCAGAAAATTGGTTTTAGGGCGTGTCATGAGGAAAGTGGGAACATAACTCTTCCCTGAAGTGGAACACCATTATTGCCAATATTCCTCACGTATATAATATTGAAGGCAATCAAATATTTAGTGAATATTCCCGGAGTGAAAGAAATTTATCAATCAGAGTTATCAGAATTGCAGGAAAAGGAAAGTTGTGTTAGTTTTTCATTTTCACTTTTTATTAGAAAAAAAATCTCAAGGAAATAATTTAGAATAAAAAAAGGAGCCTGAAAGTGTCGAATAACTTGCCAGACAATTTCATCATGCATATTCAGCAATATTGTTTAACAATACTGTTTTATTCTAATATTGTTTCACAATAAAAACATGTTTTTAAACACAAACTAACCATTTTAAGTTTGCAGTCAATCTAAATATTATTATTATTATTATTATTACTTGCTGTTACTCCTTCCTAGTAAAAAAAAATTACTGCTATCTTGTAAAATTTTCGAAATGAGCCGAAAATACATGCCTTGAGAGGTTCCCTGAGTACGAAAAATGTTTTTAGAGGATGGTCTGCATATACGAGGTGTGTAAATTAAGTAATTTGACTGATTTTCTAGTGTTCGATCTGGCAACACTGGAGACGCGGCGCATGCGTGGTAGGGCAAGTAAACATCTGATACACGTCCAGTGCAAATTTGAAAATGCTAGAGTTGTTGCACTGTCCGTAGTGACTTTTTTTGTGAGCAAGGTTTTTTCAGTGCGTTTTAAAAATGAGTGACATCAATTACGAGCAACGTTGTGCTATCAGGTTTTGCTTCAGACTTGGGCACAGTGCAACGGAAACGTTTGAAAAACTGTGCCAGGCCTATGGAGACAATGTTTTGTCGAGAGCACAGGTTTTTAGGTGGTTTAAGTCGTTTGCAGAAGGAAGGGAATCAATTGAAGACGAGCCTCGCAGCGGAAGGCCTTCATCTTCAAGAACCGACGAAAATGTTGGCAGAATCCGCGATCTCGTGCGTTCAGATCGTCGTTTGACAGTCCGAATGATCGGCGAAGAGTTGAATTTGACTCACACAACCGTTCATCAAATTTTGACTAATGAATTGGGGATGAGAAAAATGGTTACGAAAATCCGTGTCACACCGCGATTTCTATTAATGAGTATTTGGCCATTAATAACATTCCTGGGGCTCCTCAGCCTTCTTATTCACCCGACTTGAGTCCATGTGACTTTTTTTTGTTCCCCAAATTGAAAAATCACCTCAAGGGACGTCATTTTGGAACATTGGAGAATATTCAAACAGCCGTAACCGACCAACTGAAGTCTATTCCAGTATCCGAGTTCCAGCACTGCTATGACGAATGGAAGAATCGTCTTCAGCGTTGTATGGCTTCCCAAGGTAGTTACTTTGAAGGGGAAAATGTTGAATTTTAATCTTATTTGAATAAAAAATCAGTCTCATTACTTAATATACACACCTCGTATATGTTTGTGTGTGTGTGTGTGTGTGTGTGTGAACAAAATATTTCAAAAATGAAAAAATCGCAGGAAGCTCAAACCTCGGTATTCCGCTGAGATCCTACGACAGCATCTGACACGAAAGTTTCGAGCAAAATTCATCAACCGGAAGTGTGACACTTTACTGAGCGTTGTTTTATTTTATTTTTGTTCGTAATTATCTCGAAATTTGATTTAATGATTTTCTTTAAACTTCGTATACTGTCTACACACTAAATGCCTATCATTTTTATTTATAACATTTTCTCCGGGAAAATTAATTTTTGGGAGAGGTATTGGGGGAATAATAATGTAAATCTTTCTTCTAAAGTACCACTTCAATATATATGTATATAGCTCCGCCACTTATATATTCGTTAGAAGCATTGGCAGAATTCCAAATATGAAGGAAATTGGTTAACAGAAATGCGAATTTTTACAGGCAGTTTTTTGAGTTTTTTTTTAAATTTCTTCGAAAACGAATAAAGTTCCTTCAAACTTTAAAAATAAATTTCCTGTTTCCTTTAAACTTGGAATGCTAATTGCATTAAACGATTACAAAATGAGGGCATGTAAAGTTCTAAACCTATCACTTTTGTTCGAATCATTTCCCCCCAAAAAATGGATTTTAATCAAAGAATCAGGCAGGAGGTTTCGGATTACACCCTGTCCCTTAGCAGGACAGGTCTGAGGACCTTGGTGGGTGTGGACTCAGGGACTGGACCACACTTGGGTGCATAGTCACTTGCATAATATAGGGAGGACAACTAATCCCATTTGTCAGAACTGAGACGATGGAGTCAGGGAAACAGTGTACCACTCATTATGTCAGTGTCGCTGATATTAGGTTTTGTATATTCGGGAGGGCATCACTCCAGCGGGATTGCCTGGGTGAGTTGGAGTTGAAGCATATCTTGGGATATTGCAGATTGACCGGTAAACTACTGGGGGAGATTAATTAGGGGGATGAATTGGAGGGGAAACAGGGGGATAAAAGCCATACAGGCTTAGGTCCCAAGCCATTTGGCACCCGGATTCAATAATAATAATAATTTTAGTAGTTGTGAAGAATTTGTTAATTTCAAATATTATAATGGTGTTGTTGAATGTAACTACAGAACTCTTCTGGACTACAATGTAATTACTTTTCTGCCTAGTTGGTAGGTTGGTACTTCTTCCCCACCACCTCCTGTATTTATGTTAGGACAAGTGAGTGAAATTTTAAATTTAATAAAAATTTGCAATTATAGACATAATTGCATCAACATTAGAGTGTGACGTGTGAGTGTTTTACACCACATTCTTTTATATATACAAAAAGCTCCGATTTCTAGAGAAAATGTTTCATTTTATCAAAAAATTGTTTATTACTGAAAATATGTTGAATAAATATGGAAATATGGAATAACATTATCAGTCACATTCCATACATGAAGAATATCAAGTATAAAAAGAAAGTTATGTGGGTGTAGAGTCTCACAATAAGTATAGAATAAAAACCAAGATATAAAATGGTTGTCCGTCAATATGAAAGCTTACAAGACCAGAAGATATACTCAGCAATAATAGAATATATGGATCATCCGCTTCACATTTCCAAACCCACAGTATAGTACTAAACTGTAGAAAATACATTCTTTACGCATGGATATAAGTGATTTCTGTTTAGCAAAGACGACTACAGGAAAACCCTGTATCACGTTGTCAATCAGCAGTTTATATAACAACAAAAGTACATTACAATCCATTATAGCTTTAGCGGCCAATTTCAGAGCTTATACCAACACAGAGAGACACTAGGTTTTTATGTTGCCAGTCACTTGAGAAAATTCAACCATTTTCTGTCAGTAGATACTATGAAATCATCATATCACCCATTATTCGTAGCATTTTATTAACAGATAAATAGTTATTTCATAAGTGATGCACGGTTATATTTGGATAGCAATAAAATCTGATATTTTACCCTTCGTAGCATACCGGTTTCGGATTCGCATCCATCATCAGAGCAAATTCACCAAGTTCGTCTAGAGAGGTTCACTTCAACGCAATGTTTCTGTTACACTCACACTTGTGGATATCAGATATATTGAGTTTAAAAATCGCTGGAGCTGATTTCGGTTATCTAAATTTTTTTTTTTAAACTAATGCTAAAAGCAATTTTAGGACCGACAACTTTACTTTCATTGCAAGTAGTAAAGCTAACGTTTCTACTAGATTATTAGAAAATCAATTCATACTAATATTATTTAATAGGCAAACGAAATCAAATCTTGATTACCAAAAAAGTCAATCAATAAGGAGAATAAAGGGTTAACACCACTTATAATATAACTGGAAAAATCTTGAATATCAAGATTTCATAATTACAAAACTATTTGGATGTTAATAAAAAACAATAAAATAATTATTGAAACTGAATAAAGAGAAAGGGGAACTAAGAAGTGTGTAATTAGAGACGATAGGGTGGGGTCGGACGCTATACTAACAGCTGAATTTAATAAGGATGAAACATCCTCAGATTTAGGAAATTCTCTGTTACATTTAGACAGACAGTGCTATGCTAGGAAAGTGGAGACACAGACAGAGAGAGATATTCTAACTGTGAAGATTAGTTAAATTAGATAGACACAATGGAATAGTAATGAGACTAGGGAATAATGCGGCGCAGTAGAGCTACTACTGTTCAATGCAGATCTCCTCTGAGCAAAGTTACACCACTGCTGTTAAAATGATTATGCTGATTAAATTACGAGAGTGTTATTGTTTTATACCCTCATTATACACTTTGGAAACACAACAACTTGAAAACTGATTCTGCTGTCAGGTAATATCTTCCAAATATATAATAATGGATTATATAACACGTTTACTCCCACTAACCAGGCTGCAAGTGCGCTTCACCTACCAAAAATCGACCATCATATGTGCAGTATGCCAAAAAGCTAGAACTGATAGGAGCTAGCTCTTCATCATGATTACAACTGCGTTATTTACTTTGTATTTTGGATTTTGAAAATTCCAAATTTTCTTCAAATCATACTGGCGTCTGAACGCTCATGTAATAAAGCCACGACTTCTGGTAAGAAAATTGCTGGGGCAACTGAACGATGCAATTAAGGACAAAAGTCCACATTTGTCGATAAAATAAAAAATACTGTTCCAACACCACATGACCCGCATTACTGGCAAGCAAAGCTCCATGAATTGCCCTGCCACACCCAAAATATTCCTAGGATATTCGTCCTCTATGTGACTATTTTTTCATTTCCAATCTGAAGAAATGAATCACTGGGCTGATTCCACCTCAATCGAAAAAATTACATCTGAAGAAAATTGTAATTTGGAATGTGAGAAGTGTACTAAGAAAATGTCATGAGAACTATACCAAATTTTTATTTCTTTATTTTTTACTTAGTAAGTAGTACTGTAATCGGGTCAAATTTTCGGTATGGAGTTTTTACCGGAAATATCCGTTTTGAGGTCCCCTGAGTTCAAAAAAGTGGTTTTTAGCAAATGATATTGTGTGTGTGTGTGTGTGTGTGTGTGTGTGTGTGTGTGTGTGAACAGCAAAGCTCAAAAACAAAAAACCGTAGAAACTTGATATTCCGATTAGGTATCACCATAGGATCTGACAGTGCGTTATCAGACAAAATTCCTCAACCGGAAGAAGGACCACTTTACTAGTCTTTTTTTTACTTTTTTGCGATTTTCTCGAAAATGGCTACGACGAATTCTTTAAACTTGGTACTCAACTACACATACAAAGAGCTACAACTTTTATTTGAAATATTTCTCCAGGAAAATTCATATAAGGGCACTTTTGGGGGAGGGGTGAGGTTAGGTTTTCATCTAAAGTGCTAATTTAGTTTATTATAAATTCTATCATCTAAATAATGTTAATTAGAATTAAATATGTTGTTGAAATTCCGAGGTTGAAAAAAATGGATGATTTTACCACTTTACTAAATGATTTTTTTCACTTTTTCGCGATTTTCTCAAAGATGGCTCCGACAATTTTCTTGAAACTTTTTAAATAAACTACACATACCAAGATCTACAACTTTTATTTAAAACATTTCTCTGGAAAAATTCATTTAAGGGTACTTTTAGGGGAGGGGTGGGGTTATGCTTTTTTTGTAAAGTGCTATCATAGTTGATTATATAATTCTACCATCCAAACAAAATTAATTAGAAATAAATAGATGGCCAAAATTAGGAGTTTCAAGAAAATTAGTAAACAGGAAGTGCGCTTTTACTGAACAGTTTTTTGAGTTTTCGACCAACTGCGACGAATTTTATTACTATAAAATTTGTCAATTTCAATTTTGAAAACTGAAGTAAGAGAAAGTTGTGTGAGTGTTTCACACCAGATTTTTTAGAATGGTGATTAGGTCTTGCAGCATTTGCTAATTATTTTGGCCTCAAAAGAAGAATGTTTGAGGAACAGAGAATTTAATTTTGATAGTTGCTCATAGATAGAGTTATCTTCGAAAGAAGTATAAGAGAGAACTATAAGTTTTTACGCAAACAGATACTGTCTCTTTAAAATGATTTAAAAAAATGTCTCCTGATGCTTCAATTCTTATTTTGAGAATTGCGTAATTTCAATTCAATTCAATTTCAATTCAATGGTAGTTTCAATTCGTATTAATACAATCGCGTAAAAAGAGTATTATAAATATTGTTATAACAGGATGACAAAACTGAAGAACTAACGAATAATTGATGTAAGTAGGTAACAAAAAATTCTACTCTTTCTTCAAAATTAAGAAATTAAACATATTATTTATAAAATAAAAAACTGTTTTTTTTTTTCAAGGAAACAACAATGTTCTTGTATTTCCACTGGTTAGACAGCTAGTTTCCAAGAAGCTGGAAAATAACTGTGAGTAGGTTGTTAGCTGGAGATCTATCTTATTGTATCTAAATGTAACCACAGACCTGGAAACAGATGTGCTCCATCATTGTCTCTACTAACCCAGTTTTTTTTTGTTTTGTTTTGTATTTCTCTTACCGCTTTGGGATTGAAAAACCTTCATTCATTTTCATCCTATCTCTCTACAAATAAAACATTTTACATCACACCACATTAACACAAACGAACAATATATTGAATTCTACAATTAAATCTGTAATTAATAAAATATCTATACCATGATTATAATAATAAAAATCTGGCGTGAAACACTCACACAACTTTCACTTGTGTGAAAAATTATAATTGACAAATTTTTATAGTTAGTGTACCAAATTTAATTAAATTCGCTTGAAAACTCAAAAAAAAAACTGTTCAGTAAAAGCGCAGTTCCGGTTTACTAATTTTTCTTGAAACTCGGAATTTTGGCCATCTATTTATTTCAAATTAATTTTGTTTGGATGATAGAAATGTATAATCAACTATGATAGCACTTTAGAGAAAAACATAACCCCATCCCTTCCCAAAAAGTGCCCTTAAATGAATTTTCCCCGAGAAATGTTTTAAATAAAAGTTGTACATCTTTATATATGTAGTTTATATATGAAGTTTCAAGAAAATCGTCGAAACCAATTTTAAGAAAATAGCGAAAAAGTGAAAAAAATCATTTAGTAAAGTGGTAAGAGTAAACGCACTTCCGGTCATCCGATTGTTTTCAAACTCGGAATTTTAACAACATATTTAATTCTAATTAACATTATTTAGAAGACAGAATTGTGTAATAAACTGAAATAGCACATTAGAAGAAGCCGTAAACCCACCCTCCCCCAAAAGTATCCTTGAATGAAATTTTCCCGGAGAAATGTTTCAAATAAGAGGAGTAGCTCTTTGTATGTGTAGCTGATGTGCCAAGTTTGAAAAAAAACGTTGGAGCAATTTTTCGAAAATCACAAAAAAGTAAAAAACCCAACTTGTAAAGTGATACTTCCGGTTGAGGAATTATGACAGATAACCTACTGTCGGATCCCATGGAGATACCTAAACGAAATATAAAGTTTGAACTTCCTAGGGTATTTTTTTTTAGCTATGCAGTTCAAACACACACATACACAGAATTTTCTAAAAACCACTTTTTTGGACTCAGGGGACCTCCTCAAAACAGATATTTGTAGTGAAAACTGGATATTGAAAATTTGAAACGATTACAATAGTTCCTCTTAGCAGGAGTAAAAGAAAGTAAAAGGTATTTAATTTTCATAAACCTTTATAGTTTATATATGGATAAATGTATTTAAATAATTAGCGGAATGAACTTATGTTATAAATATGCATATGGAGCATCATCTAAAGAATCTCTTTTTCGGACTCAGGTACTTGATAACTTGTATTGCCGGCGAAAACTTAAATTTGAAAATTTGACAGGATCAAAACATTTCTTTTAATTTTGCAGCAAGAGAAAGTTAAAAAAAAAAAGACAGTTTGTTTATTATTTTCAAGAAAATTTCAAAGCACACAAAACCATTTTAATCAAAACTACGTAGAGGATCCCTTTTGAAACTTTAACAGACGGTAATATTTTATTATTTTAATTGTGCTACTATAGCACATATTATTCTAATATTTCTGTCTCTTGTATACTACAAAACTCGTTTATCTAGTAAAAAAAAAAAAATCAATCACAATGCCGTTATCTTAAACAGAAATATATATAAAGTTATAGAAGGCCTTCAAGTATTATCCGGCCAAACATATACGACGGCGGAAATAAATTAATAAAAGGTATGAGCTCAGATATAGGTGAAGTATTACGGCAATATTTAGTGATGACGATATCCATATATTATTTTCTCGATAGTTTTATGTAACATAGTAAAATCTGTGACGAAGTGAGGGAAGCTGGCCTTCAACTGTCTAATTATGTGTATATACGATACTTTAGTAGCAGAGTGAAATTACCTTTCGCAAACAAGGAAAACAATTAATATTAATTATAATGTTATTATAAGGAGCCTCTACAGCTCACTGTGCGGTAATGGACAGTGTTGTCTGTAACGAGAGAACACTATCCGGAGGCCGCCAGTGCACTAAGAAGGCTCCGTGTGCCAATGACTAAAGATGCTGACGGGCCAAGAAAAACAAAAAACTATTATAATTACTTATATTGCTATAATTCATGGTAAAATATCTAACACTCACACGATTTTCTCTTTACTGAACTTAATACAATTATGTAATTGACAAATCCATTTTAAACGTGGAGATTTTACTTAGCCCTCAAATTTAGAGATGGTAGGAGTAATATAAATCTACGTAAGAAAGGTAATAATTGAAGCCACGAAATTCCAGATCAGACCGCCAATAATAATGAACGACCCTAAATAACATTGAAAAATTAACGCTACAAATTCCACAGAATCTATTCAAAATCAATCTTTTCGAAAAATTGTGATACGCTTATGTAATAGGATCCAAAGCGAGGGATCTAATGCAGAGAGAATGAGACACAAACATTGACAGTCTCACTCACTAGTTTAGGCCAGATTAGAGTGGAAGAATCTGTTTAAACACAGCTGTGTTAGCCAAACTGGGGAATATTTACAGTGACTTCCAACAGTTCATACAGCAGTCACAACACATCAACAACCTTTCTCTTTACTCACTCTAAATCTCTCACTACCATTTTATATATTCATGTGAATCCCAGGCAGTTTGTGTGGCTTTTCTTATTATACAGTGTTTAGTATTATTTCCAGTTTCTTTATCTCTCTCATATACCCAATTCTCTCTTTTTCACACCCATTATACTTGTGTACGGTGCAATTGGTATTCTAAGTTTTAAAAACAAATGTTATAGTCGTAAACGAGAAAATTCAAACACGAATGCTATAGAATCGCACTTTCGGTTAACCGATTTTCTTCAAATTTGGAGTTTCAACAGTGCTTCTAATGTTTATAAAGGTGGGTAAGGTAGTGTACTTTCTATTGAAGTGGTACTTTTGAGGAAAGCTTGAAGTTGCTGTCCCCTCCACCACAGAACAATACAAAAAATCAGTTTTCCCGAAATAACAGTGATAAGTATTTATGTATGTACTTCCTGTGATTTTTCGTATTTGAGATATTTTGTACACACATATCATTTGCAAAAAGATTTTTTCTTATTCCAGAGTCCTCAAAACATGTATTTCCGGAATAAAACTCAATTTATTTCGAAATTAAAATTATAAACATGAAACCAAACTGGATAATTTCTATGCCTTCTTAAATAAAAAAATAGACCTCCAAAAAAAAAAATGCAAGCCAATCACCATGCCTGAATTACACGATCACCAATCAATCAAACTAATAATAAATTATATCTAATTTAAAATATTTAAATTATGATTTAATTTTCTATGGGTAATTTATTCTTTTACAAGATAATAATTATCGATCCAAAAAACTCGCCTACTTTCAATAATTATATAACCATGTTTTAGAATTTATACTTGAAAGTATTTTTTCACAAAGATTCATAATAAAAAGTATAAAATCATATATAATTTCTATTTATCATTAGAGGTACTGATAGTCAAGGATAAAATAATTATACCGTAATTACCGATAATTAAAGAAACAACATTCAAGGTAGAACTATCTTTGGGAAATATCTAGTCAAGAAAATTAACACCAATGATAGTTTGTTATTAGATATATGTGAATTAGAAATAACATTAATATAAACAAAATCCTCAAGAATTCTAATATTTAGCAAGATAAATATCCCAACAGTAATCTTCTATCTTATGGGATCAATATTAATTTACAGGGAATACAATATAAAGTGCTCTGTAGTATATAAGAGGCACCAAAATAAAATTAATTAATTGAGCCTATTCGCGGACTCTCTTATCTTTTATCTATATTGCACGCCTATATCTTCTTCATAGATATGACTAGATCAAAAAAGAAAAAAGTAATTCATTTTAATCTTATTACTCCCGTTTCTATTCTATTCAGCGTCTTTTTGGGGGAAAAACAAAGTTGGCGTCAGTGAAAGATAGAAATGCTTTTTTTCCAGTTTAGAGTAGGAAAAGTTCAATAGCAAAAAAGAAATAACCTAGCTTAAAAGATTAAAAATAATGAAAACAAGAAAAAGGAAACAGAAGAGAAAATCAGCTGTGAAAAAATAATTCGGTATTATTGATCCGCTATCGATATTGATGTGTATATGTGACTTAGAAACCACTGATTGAATATTTTACTCGGTTGGGAATCAAGATGAATAGGTGGTATTGATGAAAAGAGAGATAAGTTCTGTTTAAAAAGAAACGAAAGAGGTAAAATAGAAAAGTTTAGCTCTCTCACTCTCTCCTAGCTATTTGGGCTAGTATGGAGAGAAATGGTGGGGGTATATGCATTATGTAAGTTCTGCGGCACTTCATACTACGGTACTAGTTTGGTTAAATGGCCGCTAGAATTCACTAGGTACCAACGACAACACTACTGACTGCAGCCAGAAACTGAAGACAACTGCCATCTAGCGGATTTCATGTGAACTAAGATACGTAGTAGCTGTCTTTGAAAAGATTTGCTTGTAAACAAATACTAGCATACTAATACCAGCATTAACATTGAATTTAAAATGCAATAATAATTAATACATTGTAAATACCTTTACTAAATTTAACTATCATTTGGTTGGATATGTCATCATATTATTTTGGTTCCTGCAAGTTATAATGAATGATAAAGAATAACCAAGACATAACTACAAGTAGGCAATTAGAACATTGAAATAATCAACATGTACAAAATAATTTTTTGAATCCAATTATAAAAAAAAAAAAAAAATGACACGATTACAATACTTCCTCATATCAGGTGTAAAAGAAAATAAAAGCTTGGTATACTTAAACTCAGATCTTGCATTCTGTAACCAGCAAAAATTAGAAAGAAAAGAAAAATGAAATTCATGATCTACAAACCACTTAATTCTGTCAGTGTTATTAAGAAAATCACTTCCAATAAAGAAGCTCCAGAAAGTGAAATACCAAATTTATATATATATATAAAATCTTTTAATGCAGAGTGATTGTAAACTCAAGAATAAATAATATAGAATAAAAGAAGCAGTTTTAAAATAAATATCCACAAATCACAACGTGGATTGAAGTAATAAATCCAGTTTTTTATAAACAACAAAATGAAATGAAAGAATTGTTTCTATAATACAATGCATTACTCCAAAGTTAAATTAGTTCCAATTATTTCGTCATAAATTAAAGTTCCAATTTCAACATTCATGCAATGTTAGTATCAGAGATGTTTTCCGTGATAGCCTGCTTCATTTTGTTGCATTCGCCCAACATCAAGGATATTTTGATAAACCGTGCGATAAGGAACACCGATTTGCACCGAGTTTATATTCTCAAGTGAATATCCTGAACATGGGCGAATGTCCGAAACCGGTCGATGACCATAAAATGAAGCAGGCTTTCACGGAAAATATCTTTCTGATACTTTCCATCCAGCTCTGCAGACCCAACCACAACAATTGATGATGGTATATAATTTTGAAACCATTAGAAGTTCAAAAATATGCAATTCGAAGGAATAATAACATTTGATGAGAAATCTCAGAAAACTGTACGTATCTGTTCATCGCAGATCTGTAGAACAATATTTCAATCAATCTCAAGGGAGAAAGTTACTGATAATCTAGCAACAAGAATGAAATCTCTAGAATTATGATGAGCTGCTAGCTTAGAGTGGTACAACCCCATTCGTTGATCCTTCCATTAGATAATACAATTTGGGCGCTTTTCTGCATTAAATATATTTGAAAAAATATAGGGATTAAGTTTTAAATAATATAAGGCAAGTAATTATATCACATAATTTAAAAGCAATTGAGCGAATCTATACAGGACTAATTAAACAAATAGAACGAATATGTTACTATATTTGCTGCAGAAGCTGGAATAATTTTATTCCTCTGAAAAAGATTTAATTTACATTAATAAAAAGTATATTAAAAATGTTTTTATTTCTTAGTCTTTGGGCTGCTATTTATATTATGGACTATTCTCGTTGAACTTTTTCTTGTCTCTTTATATATATACATATTCTTCTGCATTTGAGTGCAATTTTATGGTCTAAGTGACTATTACTGCTGTAAAGAATAAATAAATATTTGATAACTTATTCATAAATACTACAATGAGCACAAAAATACTACACTAACTTTTATAAAAACCTCAAGTGAACAATACATGAACATGTAAAATAATGAATTAAACTCAAAAACAAAAATAATTTTTTATTTTCAACGATAACAGTAGTTCAGAGTCTAGTTAGTGCTGCAACCTAGCGGACAATGTAAAAACTAACCAGCTATAACCTGCCAAAGTTTTTTTTTAACATCTGGTTTTCTTTTTACGCTTATGTATATATACATTACATTAAACTGGTTTATTTTATAAATAGTAAAGATATGAATAAATAAACAATATTATTTCTTTTTAGTTTTAAACATTATATTTATCTACAAAGAGAAATATATATTAAATGGAATAGCCAAACCAAGTTTACAATAATATTTATAATGTTGAATTAAATGTGTCTCGAATTGGAATTGAAATTAAATTATTACTCTTCTCAAATATAATAATTTCGAAAACAGAATGTTAATAGTAAAAGTGATAAATATCAAAGTTGAACAATTAAAAATATGATGTGCTATAATTGGTACGAATTATTAGAACACATGAACAAAGAATGACAGAATTATGAAGGTACTAGTTAAATTTCGTACCTCAAAGACACTGCTTATAATGCAGGTATAAGAAAAATTTTGCCTATATGAAGGAACCTAAGTGGCCACACTAAACTGTAAGTGGGTAATTAATTATCCCAAAATATACTTACCTGACCTAAAACAGAAATACTGCCCAAATCTGTACAATTTATAAATGTACTAAAAAGAAAGAGAATGTACATAATTTTCTTGAGAAATAACGATCAAAGTATGAGACATTCTTTTTTGAATTTTAAATGAATTTAGCCCAAATGTTGAGCAGATTGTTTTTTAAGTAATGTCAAAGACATGCACAGGGCCATTAGTAAGGGTCACTTGTTATGAACTTTTAAAGTTGTAGGTAGCTAACACTGGTCAACTGGTCAATGACACACAGTGAGCCGAATGTAATTAAGCCGATCGAATATTCTGCCAACATTTTGTTTTAGTTTGGGTTTTAAGGTGCTGTCTCAATTACCTTATCATATTGCTCAAGCTGTATAAATTCCGATAGAATATTGAGCATACTGGTTTGAAGAGTTACTCTTCACTAGCGTCGCAAGTAAATTAGTTGGAGCAAAAATCAACAAATTCTTAGTTTGTTTAACATTTGAATCATTGATTCAAAATTGAAGAATTGATATTATTATTTATATTCTTTCGAAATGTCATGTTGTTATGACGCAGGGAGTGCCTAAACTATTTTAACACTCAATGAGACTAAGGTGCTGAAAATCATTTGTTTCTATTTGAAGAAGAATATAATGTGAAAAATAATTTCAATCGGTAAAAATTAACAAAACAAAAATGGTTCATCGTAGATTTAAGCCAATTATGTTACATATCTTCTGCATAAAGTTTATTAACAAGGACGATGGAGGAATTGGTTTGGAATTCCAGGACGGGTTCAAGAAACAGTATGAATGGGAGAGTGGTCCCAATAACGGTCCCAATTAACTTATGTTATCCACACTAATTTAGAGCATATACGCATGTCTAGTGCTCGCCAACAAGCCTCAAAGCTTTTGAAAGACGTTCCGTATACAAAGCTGGAGTAATCTCGCTCTTACCAGGTCCATGGAGCGCTGTCTGTTCTTCAGTTAAGTAAACCTTGGTATGATCACTAACATCCACACTCAGCTCGGCATCCACCTGTTGCATACAGCTATTTGAGGAATAGCGATCCCATAGGTTACCACAGCTCAGTACGCCATGCACTATGTCACAACAGTACACAATACACTTAAACTACATACACTCTACACTTTACAGACAAGGACAAACACGGTAGACAAACTAGGTCTCCGTCCTTAGTTAACTGGTGTAAGCCAAGGGAGAAAGAAGAGATTATCTCAGTGGTAGCGCGCTTGATTCGCAACGCGGAGTCCCGGGTTCGAATCCACCATGGTTCCCTAAGATTTTCTCTTCCTAGGAGCCTTTACGGCTCAGTGTCCGATGATGGGCAGGGTTGCCTGTAGCTAAAGAATACTACTCGGAGGCTGGCATTGTTCTGGCACCGGGGGGCACAATTGATCTTTCAGGTCGCAGTGCAATAATCCCCTATAAAAATCTAAAAGTCAGCCACACTCAATAAGCTCTATGTTTCCTGGGCCAACTTAACCGATCAACAGACCTACCATTAAAGGCCTCATTAAGGAGTCTGCTATAAGCATAAGCATAGAAATAAGTGGGTCCTTATGAACTAATTCGTTTCCATTTTGCTAGTGGGATTTCTCCATCAGGCTATTGATTTGCTGAGAACCCAGGGCCTAAAAATTGATTCTGTCATTACCATAGAAACCTGTGAGGAAGGTACGGACCAAACCATCTTAAAGTTGCTAGGTATCCATCAATAGCTTTATTTATTGCAGCCTGACAAGAATATATAACAATCCTCCTTGTTAAAGGCTTTGTAGAATTTTAGAATCTCTTTAATACAATATGATATAGTCACGATCTTTGTTTTGAAAACCGTGGCATACCTGCTGTAATAACAAGATAATTAAAAATCTAATTTAAGTAAACGTTATAAAAATACTAGCATGTGCCTTGTATAAAACTTGCACAATGTAACAGTGACACAATTTGAAGTATATATTAGTTAAAATGGAAGCTAAGAAAGCGTGCAATGTAACAATCAAGGAAGTCTAATGAATAATGTATATATACAACATGTAGAATATATTAATTTATGCTGCAATATGTAAATAATAAATATTATACAATCAAATATTCAGTTAATATTTTAGACTTTATAAATTATTTTTCTTTTATTTCAAAAGTCCTTATAAAAATACAATAATCATGGATTTTGTTAAAAAGAAAAAGTTATAGCATACATCAGAGAAATAATGGAGAGCTGTGTGGGCGTAAAGAGAACATAAGAGCACGCTATTGGTTCATTAGTTAAGTGGTGTGCATGTTACATAAAGAGGACCAGAACAATACAGTGGCGACCTGAAGTCAATCATCTACCGCAGCAACATGATATCATAAACACATTAGCGTTTTCTGTAATTTACAGCTAATAGCTAAAAATAACTGTTTCACCTACTTTCTACCTATATACTTAGTAGATGAATACACAACCCATGTTGTAAGTTGAACATTTTCATGTTTTTAACACTGTACCCTTGGCTAATTATCTTATTAATATTGTTTACTCAATTTTTATAATGATTAAAAAAGATAATGGATAACTTTTTTAGAAAAATTTCCTCTATTCAATGATGTCTTCTAGCGGGACATAAAAGACTTATTTCGAATTAACAAGATGAGAAACTTTGATAATAGTTTTGATATTAATTTAATAATTTTCCAGGGGCAGAATAATGCACAGAACATAATAACCGCCTACGCTAAAGACATTTTGTCATTTTAGGTCGCAAACAAGAGGCAGATTTTAATTGAAGATAAGAATGAGTATTTGTACATTCCATGACACACACATGGAGACAACATTACATTCTAAAAGTGACTGAGATGATTCCACTTTTGAAGAGATAGAGATTTCTGTATTTTATTCATTAGGGAATTAAATTCTGTTGAATTTAATTACACCTTTAATTAATGAACAACAATTAATGAAGGATTAATTAAACCTCCTTTCAATCAAATTAAACCTTTTTGCATTAAAGAATACAGAGAAAGGTTTAATCTGAATGAAGAATACTATTATAACTAAAGAAAGGTTTAATTAATCCGATTTCGATGTGCTTCAACACCTGATCTCACCACAGATGTGAAAAACAACTACTATAAGATTAGTTAGGAGAAAATTTGGTAGAAACTTGTATTCTTGGCTGCATAAAGAAGTTTTATTTCAAGACTACTCTTTCGTTAACCCAAGAGGGACTTTAATGTCTCCGTCGTCAAATTGAAACTAAACTCTGAGAAAAACTATTTTTTTTTTTTTTTTTTTTTTTTAAATAGAACAGAGGATACACTAGAAATCAAAATTCAGACGTTCCTGCAAAATGTAGACATAGTAAGATACATAACAATATTTGATTCATGTTGAGAGAGAAGAGAAGTGAGAGAGAGAGAGAGAGAAATAGAGAACTGTTACGAAGAGGTCAGGAGTCCTAAGATTGTTGAGGTTCGAGAGATCGATTGTTGAAATCAAAAGCACTCTGCCAAGTAATCAATGGAGAACTAACCTCGAGGGGTTAAAATCCACTGTAGACTTCAGTACCTCTCTTTAATTCAAAAGGGAATATGAAGAAAGTATTGTTACTAATCTAACAACAACAATAAACAAGTAATAACAATAGCAAAGCCACATTTGACCGACGAGTCAAGATAAGATATAACTGAAAACTACATAAGGAATTAAAAGTAGATTTTCTAGTTGATAACGTCCATATTAATGTGATTGATTATTTAAATTTACTATTAAATAGCTGAGCATATTATACGATCTTTAAATAAATATAATTCATTTATCACAATAACATTTCGTGATACTGCTTCATTAATTGATTGTTAAATGAACACTTATTTATTTATTTGTATCTACATTAAACAATAAATATTTTAATATATTTATTTATAATTAAAAAGAAGAAAGTGAAATCAGTAAATATTCTCTTTGTTAAATGAAGTGTTTAACGCCAATAATTATTAATTTAATAGCTGAACCGTTAAATTATTGAATATTTTGCACTGATTAATATAGATGCTTCCATATTATTGGCACAATAAATTCTTGAATTAATAATTTCTATAGCAACCTTGAATGATTCAAATTTTCTATATTATTATAATAATAGGTTCTATTGTTTTAATTATATTTATACTACATAATTATCTAAGTTATACAATCTTGCCAGTAACTTAGGAATTAGTTTAAAAAAATTCCAATGTCATGCGTTGGCCAAGATCTAACTATAAAACAATGGTACTGGTGATGTTACAAGATTTTCAACATAGAACGCACTTACATATATATACACAACAATATTTTAAAAAGTGCAAAATAATTGTCTTACAAAACGGAAGCCAAGATGGTTTAAAAATAATTTAGAAACACTAAACAAAATTTGGCACGCTTTCCCTTTCAGTGCAATACTTTAAATGTAAAAGGTGTCATTACATTTGTGTTTATAATATTACTTTAAGTTCTCAGAGCAGTTCTTTTACAGATCTACTCCAAATTGTAAATAAATCACGCGAAATTGTGAAAAATTCACGCGACTGTCTCTTACTGTAATTGAAATAGTTTTTTTTTTAACTAATAGGTTGTTTTGGCGTCAACACATTCCAGAATCCCTTAAGTCAGCGTTCACGGAAAAAAAATTTGAAAACAAAACTGTTAGGTCTGTAGTATAACCAAGTTGAAAGAATTCTGTTGGTGTCAAGAAAATCGGTGAAAATTAAAAAGAAAAAAATTAAATAAAATGCACTTTCCGTTATTTTCTTCAAAAACTCAAACGTCGGCAACACAATTATTACTATTAATAACAATCGATGTCTGTTATCGTATAACATATCAAATTTAAGGAAAGCCTTAAGTTGTCCATCTCACAGGAACCCCAAACATGAATTATTTCTGTTTATTTTGACCACAACCTTAATGTCGGGTGCTCTGGTATCACCTAACTATATATCAAGTATGAACTTCCTTCCATTTTCACGCTCTGGGAATTGGGGAAAAAAAAGTATTTGCAATGAAATACAATTTAGAAAATCTGATACGAATTGCTACTTCATCTAACTACAGTAATAACACCCAGAATATCGTGCGAGCGGGGCTGAGACTGGTCAAATGACATTAAGCACAAGTCGAAGCTAACGAGCAGCAAATTGCAAGTCCGATGGACAACCAAACAGTTGGACACGACTTAAAGGGCGTTTTCTTACACGAATTCGACTTAAATGATTCTTTTTAAAACAGATCCCAATCTATTAGATTCAGTAAAAACATTCGAGATCTATAAGGTGATCCAATAAAATTTAGACAATTCTGAAAGGAATAAGCATCTGAAGTGATATAATAAGCATCTCGGGCTGAAGAATCGCTTCACAACAAGCGCTGCAAATGCTCAGAGCCACCCACACTGGTGACCCCAGCCACTTCAACGCTATGCTTTTTTCATCATGTAGTTCTTATCGTTTCTGTCGCGGTTATCCGTATGGAACTGCCAATTCCATCAAAAGCAACTAAAAATCGTATATAAGCCCGCCAATTTCAGAGCTTAACTCAGGTAAAATCAAGTTTCAAACATTGCACAAATAACTTGCAAAAAAATGTAAGAAGAAAGAATTCCAAGAGTCTTAATTCAACAGCCATTCTAGAATCAGACAAGCTTGCAGGAATTAATGATCTTGAACAGAGATCACCAAACAAACTATGGCCCCCTCGGGTCTGGGCTGGGCCTCCGTTGCTTTTAGACAGTTTAAAAAAAAAAAAGAAGCGTTAAAAATATATAATTAATATATGGGCGTTAAACGATGTGAAAAGAAGACAGGGAGAAAGCAATAGGACAATATTTACTTAAAAAACTATTCCATTTATTTAACAACTGAAAAGTGTTTATAACAAATTGTTTTGTAAACAAATTTGTAAGAAATATAGAAACTCTTGCATTTCGATATTTAAATTTAAATATTTTGCTGAGTAACCTTACATTACTTTCTCTTACAGCAATTCTATAGTTCGTCCTTTATGTCTCCATGAACGTTAACTGGTTGACCCGCTTCTATTAAAATCTTCGTCTGTAATTACTGTAGGTAATTAATTATTCATCACAGCTTATGCTGGCTATTTGGTAGTTTACCACAACTGTTGTTCTTTGGCTATTCTCTTTTCTTTTTCTTTTGTACTAAATTCAACCACAAATTTCTTTCCCTACACACATAAATAAATTCACATACACATACACAATTCCCACGCATATTCAGTTGCAAGTTTTTAAACTTTATCACCTTCCTTCCAATGTCTCCGCCGTATTTCATCTCTTAAAAAATGTGTTAATTTTTTCTTTAATTGTGCATTTTATTTGGTATCATTTCGCCACTGCTCGCTTTTTTATTGATATTTCCTATATCTGTTATATTCATTTTTTGATGTATGAGTTTCAACTCATCCAATCATCTTTCCCGCATCTGTTTTATCCATGTTTGTGCGTTTTGAGTTTTCGGTTCGAACAAGCAAACATGTTTTCATTTTATAATTTGAGTTTAATATTGTTAGTGAGAGAAACATTTATTTATTATTCTACTTTTTTTGACTAGTTTTTTTGTTTTATTCAATTAAATAAAAGTATTTTCTATCTGTACTTCACAAAATAATCGATATTTTTTATTTTTCTTATTTGTGTTCAATGTATTTTCTTTGTTTTTAATAAAGTTCTAGGATTATAATTTTTTGGAATTTTATATACATTCTCCCTCACAGGATCCCTCCCTCTCTCTCTCTCATATATATATATATATGCGATATTAAATCGTTCCAGCCTACTACTGCTTTTGTCAGAATTAATAATATGGCTCATCCCCAGTGAAAAGTTTGGGGAACGCTGATCACATATCTCTCAAAGAATTATAAGAAGCAACAGCTTGCAGGATCCAATGGAAATAGTCCATTTAAACTCTCTTTACCGGTAGAACGAAGCTCTTGAACGAAGCAAGAGTTCAAACTCGTAAATGCTACTTATTCTACGCTGCACCAACTCTGCTCATTGCTCGGCCATTCTATGCCTCTTAATACTTTTTCTTCTAGCTTAATTTAGATAAATAATATATTGTAAATAAGTGTCATTAATGTGTATATTCATTTATCTATCAACAATCACTAACGATACCAAATATCCTGCCCCAATCATTATTTTATGATTACAATTCCAGAAACATCTGCCTTAATTTAAAAAAAAAAAAAAAACCTGATGATAATGTCTAGAATTAAACTAAATGTGCTTAAAAAAAAAAGAAAGGAAGAAATAAAAGTGACAAACAACTTAATTAAACCATGAATAATTTCAAATAAGCAAGTCGTCAAAGTCTCCTTGATTCACTTCACCTGTTATAATGACAGACAGACAGACATATCCTTGGTGTAGGTGTTTACTTTATCCTTGATACATGTTATTTGTCTGATCTTTCTCTCTAAAATAACAATTTCTACAAATTTCCACGGAAAACCGCACACAAGGACTTAACCAATTGATTTTTCCGTTAGAATAAAAGGTTTGTAGCCTTTGGTACAAAAACATTTCAATTAAACTGTTAATAAGTTGACACAATTTATAGAAAAACTAATATGATAAAAAATAACAAATTTCTCTTACATTTAAAAGATTAGGTTTAATAAATTTTATAATTATTAAACAGATTTATTAAATTAATGAGCATCGAAGAAAAATCTTCGACTTCCGGAAGTAGATTGAATTTAAATGTACAAATATTCCAAATTAACTGGCATGTAAAATAAAAGCAGATGAAACAAACAAGGACAATTTTTCATTGTTTATTTAAAAACAGAATTTCAATTATAATGAAACTCTAATAAAGTGAAAACCCCAGCAAAACGGCCAATTTCTTAACGATGGGTTATATCTTAAACAGACTCCGTTTTACAGTACATTCTCATATTAGAGATATATTTACATTGATAGCTCTATCAACTGGTTTTATCCGTTCAGCCCAACTTCAGTTTTAGTAACTGTCAACTACAATAATATAAAAAGTTAGGGCACTATTACTTTATTACTTATCAATGCTTGACATATTTTTTACTTTCTTTTTACTCCTTAATCGTGTCAAATTACCGAAATAAGAGTTTTCACTGGAAATATCCGTTTTGAGGTCCCCTGAGTCAAAAAAAGTGGTTTTCAGCAAATGGTCTGTATGTGTGTATCTGAACAGCATAGCTCAAAAACGAAAAATCGTAGAAAGTT
>JAAEAF010008782.1:0-29428 GCA_011037195.1 Triatoma infestans | reverse complement strand
AAAAAAAATCTGGTGTGAAACACTCACACAACTTCTCTTACTCCAGTACTCAAAATTATAATTGACAAATTTTATAGTTAGTGTACCAAATTTAATGAAATTCGTCGAAAAGTGAAAACACTGTCCAGTAAAACTGTCCGGTTTACTAATTTCCTTGAAACTCGGAATTTGGCTCATATATTATTTCTAGTTATTTCAATTTGGATGACAGAATTGTATAATCAACTGTGATAGCATTATAAAAGAAAAACATAACCCCCTTCCCCCAAAAGTCCCCTTAAATGAATTTATCAGGGGAAAAGTTTCAAATAAAAGTTGTAGCTCTTTATATGTATAGTTAACAAGCTGGTTTAAAGAAAATCGTTGGAGCCATTCTCGAGAAAATACCAGAAAACTGGAAATTATATTTCAGTAAAAACGCACCATTCCGGTTATCCCATTTTTTCCAAACTCGGAATTTTTAACAACATATTTAATTCTAATTAACATTATTTAGATGACAGAATTATCTAATAAACTGAAAAATCAGTTAAGATGAAAAACTAACCCCACCCCTCCCCCATAAGTGCCCTTAAATGAATTTTCCCAGAGAAATGTTTCTAATAAAAGTTGATAGCTCTTTTGTATGTGTTAGTTGTATATACAAGTTTAAAAGAAAATCTTCGGAGGCCATTTTTGAGAAACTTTCAAAAACATTAAAAGAAAAACACTAGTAGTGGTACTCTTCCGGTTGAGGATATGAACACATAACGCACCGTCAGATCCCATGGTGATACCTAAACGTAATATCAAGTTTGAACTTTCTACGATTTTTCGTTTTTGAGCTATGCTGTTCACATACATACACACACACACCATTCGCTAAAAACGACTTTTTTGGACTCAGGGGACCTCAAAACGGATATTTCCGGTGAAAACTCGATATCGAAAATTTGACACGATTACAATACTTCCTCTTACTAGGAGTAAGAGAAAGTAAAAATTGTGATTTATAAACCTACAGAATAAATAACAAAATAAATAAATGTTCACATTAAATGAAAAAAAAAAAATTAACAAGAACTTATACCCCTAACTAAGAGCTAATTAAAATCCCTATTTAATTGAACAAGAAATAAAAATTCCTCGTTTTAAGTTTTCTTTATTTTTTTTTTTTTTTTTTTGGCAAAGTTCCTTTCAATAAAGTTCCATGCCCAGGTTGCAGGATTTTTAGAGTCTTTACTTACTTAAACAACAGACTGAAAATTCTATATTAATTGAAGATTTTTTTTAATATCAATAGTAATATTGTTTATATAATATTATTTATGTATTCTGTAGAATATATTCCTATGTCCAATACATTATTACATCGTGTTAATGTTATTGCTAACCTCATTTATTCAGTCAACAATCTGGTTTAGTGTATATATATACGAGGTGTGTAAATTAAGTAATGAGACTGATTTTCTAGTGTTCGATCTGGCAACACTGGAGACGCGGCGCATGCGTGGTAGAGCAAGTAAACATCTGATACACGTCCAGTGCAAATTTGAAAATGCTAGAGTTGTTGCACTGTCCGTAGTGACTTTTTTTGTGAGCAAGGTTTTTTCAGTGCGTTTTAAAAATGAGTGACATCAATTAGGAGCAACGTTGTGCTATCAGGTTTTGCTTCAGACTTGGGCACAGTGCAAGAAGACAATAAATTTGTCGAAACGTCGGATAATTTTAAACAAGTGTATTTTTATTGACCGCTCCTCGTGATTTCTTGCAGTTATAATATAACGGGCGAGAATCATTATTATCATCTGCCTGTTTGAAACGTTTGAAAAACTGTGCCAGGCCTATGGAGAAAATGTTTTGTCGAGAGCACAGGTTTTTAGGCGGTTTAAGTCGTTTGCAGAAGGAAGGGAATCAATTGAAGACGAACATCGCAGCGGAAGGCCTTCATCTTCAAGAACCGACGAAAATGTTGGCGGAATCCGGGATATCGTGCGTTCAGATCGTCGTTTGACAGTCCGAATGATCGGTGAAGAGTTGAATTTGACTCACACAGCCGTTCATCCAATTTTGACTATTGAATTAGGGATGAGAAAAATTTATGCAAAAATGGTTCCGAAAAATCTTTCACAAGAGCAAAAAGACATCAGAAAGGAAAGGAGCCTTGACTTTTTGGGAGCAATTGAAAACGATCCCAATTTTTGGAACGTGTTATTACAGGAGACGAGTCTTGGGTGTTTGAGTATGACCCAGAAACTAAGCGTCAGAGCATGCAGTGGCACACTTCAACCTCTCCAAGGCCAAAAAAAGCAAGAATGAGCAAGTCAAAAATCAAATGCATGCTGATTTGCTTTTTTGATAGCCAAGGAATCGTTCACAAAGAATTTGTGCCTCAATGCCAAATGGTAAACCAACATTTTTACCGAGAAGTTCTTGAGAGACTTCGAAAAAGAGTCATACGTGTGAGACCAAACATCAAAAACAAGTGGGTGTTGCGTCACGACAATGCTCCATGTCACACCGCGATTTCTATTAATGAGTATTTGGCCAGGAATAACATTCCTGTGGCTCCTCAGCCTCCTTATTCACCCGACTTCAGTCCATGTGACTTTTTTTTTGTTCCCCAAATTGAAAAATCACCTCAAGGGACGTCATTTTGGAACATTGGAGAATATTCAAACAGCCGTAACCGACCAACTGAAGTCTATTCCAGTATCCGAGTTCCAGCACTGCTATGACGAATGGAAGAATCGTCTTCAGCGTTGTGTGGCTTCCCAAGGTAGTTACTTTGAAGGGGACAATGTTGAACTGTAATTTTATTTGAATAAAAAAAAGATAAAAAATCAGTCTCATTACTTAATTTACACACCTCGTATATATATATATAAGTACAATATAAAAATTGAGCATGTATATAGGATTGTAAATAGCCGATTGCGTGTATAAGCTTTTTTTTTTATTTCCCATTCAAGCATTTTTCAGCGGTTATTCATAACTGTAATAAATTATTTTCATCTTTATAGCCGCATTGAGCTTATTATCAGTTGATGTTATTACCCAAAAATATAGGCCATAAAAATCATTTATAGCAGTAATAAAATGATATATATATATATTGATATAAAATTAACACAAGATTATAAAAGAAATATAGAATAAAATAAGATAAAGTAAGACAGAAAGATAGCGAAACCTTATTCCTAGGAAGAAGACAGAACTGACTATAAATTTTAATGAATTCAGTTATTACAAGGGAAAAACCCCCAGCTTTTCCTGTGCGCACCACTTCAAGTCCCTTCCACCAACCCATTTGCCGACGACCAGGACCAGAGCATTTTCTTTCAACCAACTACCCGAAAAACCCCGCACCCACAATGGTTGCTTCTCCATCAGCAAGCAGCTGGCTTGCCCAGTTTCCATTCTCTCTTCACTCTATCTCTTTCTGTCTACACTAATGAACTCCCCCCCACCCCCAAATTTACTAACTTAACGAAAAACCATCCGGGAGGTTATTACACTAAATTGAACCATCGACAGTAGGAGTTTAACTGCTTTTGATGTTTTAAGATAATACAAAAGAGAGAGAATAATTAAAACAGATCTCCTTTAAACTACATAGCTGAAACATTGTTAACCACAATTTTAATAGAAAAAAAAAAAATCTGGTACGAAATACTTACTTACACTTTCTCGCAGAGCAATTTACACAATTATTATCAATAAATTCACTTCAAAAAATCAGAATTTTCACTAAATTTTAATTGTCTGCAATATAATCTATATATATAATAAAAATTCAACATCCGTATGTTTGTGGCCGCAAAACTCGAAAAGTAGTCGATGGATTGATTTGAAATTTTTACACAACGTTGCATTTCTATATAAGAGTGTTTATATATACTTTTTATTCCGAAGTTCCCACGGTTTGGCAGAAGAATTTTATTCGGAAGTTTCCCGAGGTTGGCAGAAATAGACAGACGCAGACGCGTTGCGATAGTGGCGCGCTCTCTGGCGAAAATATTCAGCGCAGAATACGTCAATAAACACATAATCACAGAAGAAATGTACAATGAAGCGCTAATCTTCATTGAGGATCTTTGTCTTGCAATATATGGCAAGTTGTTGACACAATTATTGAGAGTTATAGAACCGAAGCAAGAATTCTGATTGGACCTCATAAAGGTGAAGACTTACTATGTGCACGAATACTACCACTCTTTCCGACAGATAATGGCGTTCGAGTTCAAACGATTTCAATTTTCAATACGGCTTGCTTTCGCTAAGGACAATGTGCGTTTTGAATTTAGAAAACGAATACTTCTCTCATAGGCTTCTCCCTATTGTCGCATGTTCCAGAGTCGGTAAACCGTCTGATCTTAATGTTTATGCAGAAAACGCACAAACAAAAAATGTAGTCGTCCATTCACTAGCTTTACAATAAAAAAAAGACTTTCAGTTCAAAACATTTTTTCTTTCTTTCCTTTCAGTTCACTGCAACGCAAAGTAGGGTATTAAATTGAATGATGTGTTTTCTTGCTGAATCTATGTTAACTATAATACTTCTATTTACTTCCCCAGCTAAGCGTGGCCGGGTTTAGATAGTATATTATATAACTGGAAGAACTTAAACTAAAGAAACGACACTTTGTGTGGACCTTGCAAATCCACCAGAAGCCACCAAAATCTTATTATTACAAAAAAAAAAAGTTCCAAATAAAAGTGAGAGATCTTATACGACTCGATCACATACTGACTCGTATGTTTATAGTTTGTATACCAAGTTCAAATACGCTCGTTGTTATTTTTTATTTATTTATTTTTTTTTTCAAGAAAATCTCATTCAAAAGTCGCACTTCCGGTCTACAAATTTTCTTCCGAAATTTCTCTAAATTTTGGTAACACATTTAATTGTTGCTATTCATTCATA
Organism: Triatoma infestans; assembly: GCA_011037195.1. NCBI lineage: Eukaryota > Metazoa > Arthropoda > Insecta > Hemiptera > Reduviidae > Triatoma > Triatoma infestans. Next base: position 24,522 of record JAAEAF010008782.1, on the reverse strand, counting down.
TTATTTACATGATAGGCTCAAATAACATCGAAAACGATCCTTTATAGGAAAATCTAAACTTCCTTAAAAAAAAAACAACTACAAGAAAATGTTTCACATAAAACTTGTAGCTCTTTATATATATGTATAGTTTATATACCAAGTTTAAAGAAAATCAATTAGAGCCCCTTCTCAAGCAAATCGCAAAACAATAAAATAAAAGATCCATTCAAATTGGAATATGATACTTCCGGTTGGCTTATTTTGACCCAAAAACCTTATTCCCAGGTTTCCTTGTTAAAAAGATTAAAAAAAAAAAAAAAATTGGGCGTAATAATCCATGTAAGGCGGCCGCCAATGCTTGCCCCACAGCGATTTTTTTTTGTTTGTGGTGGGGGGAAGGCAGCTAAGCACGTCATGGTTTTTCCTCATCGTTTTTATTTCTCTCCTTTGCTACCTAGGTTCGCTATCAACTGTAGTTTCCCATTTTTACTTTCTCTTACTCCTAGTAAGAGGAAGTATTGTAATCGTGTCAAATTTTCGATATCGAGTTTTCACCGGAAATATCCGTTTTGAGGTCCCCTGAGTCCAAAAAAGTGGTTTTTAGCAAATGGTCTCTGTGTGTGTGTGTGTGTGTGTGTGTGTATGTATGTGTGTGTGTCCGTGTGTCCGTGTGTGTGTATGTATGTATGTGAACAGCATAGCTCAAAAACGAAAAATCGTAGAAAGTTGAAATTTGATATTCCGTTTAGAGGTCAGCATGGGATCTGACTGTACGTTATCTGTAAAAATTCCTCAACCGGAAGTACCACTTTACTAGTTGGATTTTTTACTTTTTTGCGATTTTCTCAAAAATGGCTCCGACGATTTTCTTTAAACTTTAAACATCAACCACACATACAAAGAGCTACAACTTTTATTAGAAACATTTCTCCGGGAAAATGCATTGAAGGGCACTTTTGGGGGAGGGGTGGGGTTAGGTTTCCATCTAAAGTGCTATTTCAGTTTATTAGACAATTCTGCCATCTAAATAATGTTAATTAGAATTAAATATGTTGTTGAAATTCCGAGTTTGAAAAAAATCGGATAACCGGAAGTGCGTTTACTTTACCACTTTACTAAATGATTTATTCACTTTTTCGCAATTTTCTCAAAAATGGCTCTGACGATTTTTTTGAAACTTCGTATATAAACTAAACATGCAAAGATCTACAACTTTTATCTAAAACATTTCTCTGGGAAATTTCTTTTAAGAGCACTTTTAGGGGAGGGGTGGGGTTAGATTTTCATCAAAGTGCTATCCTAGTTCATTATACAATTCTATCATCCAAACATAATTAGTTAGAAATAAATAGATGGCTGAAATTCAGAGTTTCAAGAAAATTAGTAAACCGGAAGTGCGCTTTTACTGAACAGTTTTTTCAGTTTTCGACGAATTTCATTAAATTTGGTACACAAACTATAAAATTTGTCAATTATCATTTTGAGAACTGGAGTAAGAGAAAGTTGTGTGAGTGTTTCACACCAGATTTTTTTTCTCACAATGCTGGATCCAACATCGACTTTGCTCTCACGAGTATTAAAACCCTAAATTCTAGTGCCAAAGAGCCAAGTGGCCCTAACTGGTAAACCAACACGTGAGAGCTCTCTAGTAGAACTTAAACGAAATATCAAGTTTGTGTTATGGTGACGACATACAGGAACACATCCAAACACACACACATTTCTAATAAAAAAAAAATAAATTTTTTTCGAAGTCAAGTGAAATCAAAAACTTGTAATTCCAGTGAAAATTCGATATCACTCGATTTGCCACTCTTACCAATAGTAAGAGATAGTAAAATTTGTTGTCCAAAGACTTTTACGAAAAACTGTTAAAAAATTAAAGAAATGAAGAAGAAAAAAAAGAATGAAGGATAACAATAGAAAATTCATAACATTTTCGGTAAGGTTGGTAAGTGTGTTCTGGCAATGTAACATTGAGTGTAAAACATACAAAGTGAACCAAGGTAATTTACATTAAATAATTCAATCTACTGGACTTTTTCTTTTTTTTTTTTATCAAGTGATGCTCCATTTTGGTTATCCTACAACTAAACTGAAAAAGAAAGAATATTTTGTCCCTAACTTTGTTTCTTTTTTTTTTTTTTGTTTATGAATAATAGAAAATATCCAAGTGAAAATTAACCCAACCGCCGTATTTTTGTTTTCTTGCAGCGGCTACCAGCTTTTATTCTTGTCGAGTCAAGAAGCATTTTTAAAACATCAGCTATTAAAGTCCACTTAGTAGAATATCATCGCCCACGCACTTAGGTTGTGTGAAAAACTACATTTTCCCTTATTTAGGAAGTAGCTCTAGCCAGAATTATTTGAAAGGAACCTTCCAAAGATGATAATAGCATAGCAGAGGTTTTAGCATAGCAGACCGGAGTCTGGGGTAATTTATGTTTTCTTTTCCTTAGAGGAAGTATTTATTTATTTATTTTTTTTGTTTTGTTTAATTTATGGCGCGTCAACATCTATAGTCATTGGTGCCTGGAGCCTGCTGAGTGCACTACCGGCCTCCAGACAATGTATCTCCCTACAGACAATACGGTCCATCACCGGACCGTGAGCTGTAGATGCTTCTAGGAAGAGAAAATCTAAGGACAGCACAGCTGGTCTTGAAACCGGGACCTCCGAGTGCGCTAACCACTGAGTAATCCCTTCCCTTGGAGGACGTATTGCTAATGGGTTAAGTTTTCAAAATTGATTTTATTTTTTTTATCGAAAACACTTAAAGCTGATGAAGTATCCTGCATCTATCTATCCATAGACACGTACTGGTAATAGTTGAATTAATCACATTGTATTTCAAAAAAAAAAGTTCCAGTAAATAAACAAACCTATGTAACTGTTGTGGTGGTGGTTGGTTCCGCAGAGCTGGAAAGCATCAGAGACATTTTCCGTGGTAGCCTGCTTTATTTTGTGGTCATCGACCGGACTGAGTCAGTGTGTAAACTAAATTTGCTCTGTGCTAGGAACTAAATTTGTCTTTTTCCTAGGAAGCAGACAGAACTGACTATAAATTTTAATGAATTCAAGTTATTACAAGGGAAAAACCCTAGCTTTTCCTGTGTGCACCACTTCAAGTCCCCTCCACCAACCCTTTTGCCGACGACCAGGACCAGAGCATTTTCTTTCAACCAACTACCGAAAAAACCCGCACCCACAATGGTTGCTTCTCCATCAGCAAGCAGCTGGCTTGCCCAGTTTCCATTCTCTCTTCACTCTATCTCTTTCTGTCTACACTAATGAACTCCCCCCCACCCCCAAATTTACTAACTTAACGAAAAACCATCCGGGAGGTTATTACACTAAATTGAACCATCGACAGTAGGAGTTTAACTGTTTTTGATGTTTTAAGATAATACAAAAGAGAGAGAATAATTAAAACAGATCTCCTTTAAACTATACATAGCTGAAACATTGCTAACCACAATTTTAATAGAAAATAAATAAAAAAATCTGGTACGAAATACTCACACTTTCTCGAAGAGCAATTTACACAATTATCACACTTTTCACACTATCTGAAAAGCGCATCCTGAGGATGGGTGAACGCCCGAAACCGGTCGATGAAGCCATAAAATGAAGCAGGCTACAATGGAAAATGTCTCTGATGAAACCTATTTGTAACATTTAATAGACATAAGAACAGATTTCTTCATTTTTTTTTTAAAGAAATCAAAAATATCTTTAAAATCAGTTTTTTCCGCGAAAATTCTTAAAAAAAAAATGCCGCCAATATCTGTGCAAAAAAGCGTTCTGTTTAAAGAAAAAGTCCTTGTAGTCTTGAAGAGAAAATTACAAAAAATTCAAATAAAAAAACCTATTCATCAGTACAATCATACTTCCGCCAATTCATTTAATGTACCTTTCACATTATAAAGGAAATTGAACTGAAGTAATACATTTTAACGAAATGTTACCTTATAGGAAAGTTTAACGATATTACTTCTCCCTCTACCGCTCCCCCCCCACAAAACTATTCGGGAAAAATGCTTTAAATAAAAGTGATAAGCATTCATAGATAGTAAAACAAATTTTAAAGGAATTCGTTGAAGACTTTTTTCGAGATAATTGCGATAAACTGAGGGAAAGGAAAAAAAAAACATTCAGTAAAGTGCCTCTTCCGGTTACGAGATTTTAAACAAACATATATTGTCTGATGTGGGTATGATATCAGGTGATAAAACGGAATATCAATTCTGAGCTTCCGGCGATTTTTCATTTTTGTGATAAGTTGTTCTCTCACACACACACACACACACACATACATTTTTCAATTCAAGATGCATAAACATCTATGGTCATTAGCGCCCGGAGCTTTATCAGGGCACTGCCGGGCTTTATCCGGGCAGTGTTCTCTCGCTACAGACAATAATGATGATGATAATAATAATAGAGTTTATTTAAAGAAATTTTTCCATCTTACAATACAATAATACATACAAACAAATAATAATTCTAAATTCAATAGAAAATAAATAATACAAACTGTTTGAGGGCAATGGATTACATCGAGTTATGATTACAAATTATTAATAGCTTAAAACTGCAACTAAATGAGGAACATATAAAAGTAGGATAAAGTATAATAAAAATTATATTAAAACAGAACAAAAATAAAAATTTATAAACGATTTATAATCAAAAATAAAATTCATTAATAAATTAATCTTCTATAAAAAAAAAAAATAGTTGATTTTAAATATTTATATAAGTCACTCCAGTTTTCTGTACCGTTCAAAAAAACTACATACTTCCTCAAACCGAGAGGACTATTTTATTTAAATAATGAAGCCTATATGGGGCCAGTATTCGGACAAATTCCTATAAAATGAATAATGATTTCTATTTCTTTTAGGTTACCACAATGTGTAGTTTTGGTCAACTTCTGGATTAAAGGGCCTAAAATTTAAATTGAACGATTCTGATCTGGCTTTTATTACTTAGGCGGGCATCTTTGAAACTATAATTACAGAGGTATTCCCATTTATCATAGTCTAACCTCGGATAAATAACATGATGCTGTCCTTCTCTCGCCCTAGCGATATCATTCTCTCTCTCTCTCGTCGTTCGTCTTTAATATATCCAGAAAACTACAGACAAACACTGTACATCACCGAACAATAAGCTGTAGAGGTTTCTAGGAAGAAAAAAATCTAAGGGTAGCGCTGGATTCGAACCCGAAACCTCCGCGTAGTAGTCCAATGCGCTAACCACTTAGCTAATCCCTCCTCTCACAAATGTAATAATATGTATAAAAACCATTTGTTAAAAATATTTTCATTGTTCAAAGAACATTATTGTAATATTTTTACTTTCTCTTACTCCTAGTAAGAGGAAGTATTGTAATCCTCGATCGCAAAGTAAAAAAGCAAAAGTATTGTAAAAATCGCTCCAACGATTTTCTTCAAACTTGGTATATCAACTACACATACTAACAGCTACAACTTTTATTTGAAACATTTCTCTAGAAAAATTCATTTAAGGGCTAAATTCACTTATAGGGAGGGGTGGGGTTAGGTTTTCATCTAAAGTGCTATTTCAGTTTATTAGACAATTCTAATATCTAAATAATGTTAATTAAAATTAAATATGTTGTTGAAATTCCAAGTTTGAAAAAAATCGGATAACCGGAAGTGCGTTTACTTTACCACTTTACTAAACAATTTTTTCACTTTTTCGCGATTTTCTCAAAAATGGCTCCGACGATTTTCTTGAAACAACATATATAAACTAAACATACAAAGGTCTATTACTTTTATCTAAAATATTTCTCTGGAAAAATTCATTTAAGGGCACTTTTAGGGGAGGGGTGGGGTTACAGCTTCCTCTAAAGTGGTATCATAGTTGATTGCACAATTCTACCATGCAAACAAAATTAATTAGAAATAAATAGATGGCCTAAATTCCAAGTTTTAAGAAAAATTTGTAAGCCAGAAGTGCGCTTTTACCGAACAGTTTTTTTCAATTTTCGACGAATTTCGTCATATTTGTTACACAAACTATAAGCTTTGTCAATTATAATTTTGAGAACAGGAGTAAGAGAAAGTTGTGTGAGTGTTTCACACTAGATTTTTTTTTCTTACAAAGAAAGTGAAAAATGCTTTTTAGCATATATTTTTATGGCTTATATTTTAAGTGTTTGTGCACAAAATAACTCCAAAATTTGGAACACATAAACTTGAATTATCCAATTTTTTTATATTTATTATTTTTACGCCTGATACTATTTGTATCAGTAAAAATTGGTAAACCAAAAATTGCTACATAACTGAATTCATTTTTTTTTGTTTTTCGCAATTTTTTCGGAAGCAAAATCATCAACGATTTTTTTTTAAGAATATATCCATACTAAGTATTTTATTTTAATAATGTTTGCAGAAAAAATTGATTTTAGGAGAAGCTTTCTAATAAACTAACCAAAAACTTCACCACAAAGTACGGTGGTCCCATCTATATTATGAGTGACATTAAATGTGTTGCTAAAATTCCAAGTTTGTAAGAAAATAATCTGGTAACCGAATAAGCAAATTTAAGACTTATATATAAATAAAAAAATCACACAATACAAATCTTTCACTATTACTTCATACAATTTTTTTGTGAGAAAATTATATATTAAGGATATTTAGAAGGTCATTGGGCTTTCCTTAATTTACCATTTCAAAATTTATTTCGTAAAAAACAAATTGTAATATTATTTTAACTTTTTAAATTTAACAACCAAACATCCAGCGAGTTAATCATATAAATATATAACACTAAAAACAAAATTCCCGTGGGAAGATTTTCTAAGTATACTTAACAATGTACTACATTGCAAAATGTTTCTTGAAGATGCAATGACGGCTCTTTTGAGAGAAGTTTCTGGCCTAAGATGTTTGCAAAAAGAAAATCTATTATAATTTATATATATATATATTTTTAATTTAAGGCGCGTCAACATCTATGGTCATTGGCGCCCGGGAGCCTTCTCAGTGCACTGCGGAAATTAAGAAATTTACTTCTCATTAACGATATTGAAATCAGTTGTTGTAGTTGGGTTCCGCAGAGTTGGAAAGCATCAGAGACATTTTCCGTGATAGCCTGTTTCTTTTTGTGGTCATCGACCAGATCAGTGACACAAGCCTCAGGACAGTGTTCTCTCGTTACAGACAACACTATTCATCACCGGGCAGTGAGCTGTAGAGACTCCTAGGAACAAAAAAATCTAAGGGCAGTACAGCTGGACTCGAACCTGGGGTCCTCCGCGTGGGAGTCCAGTACGTTAACAATTGTCTTTCATGCTATTATAATTGCTGATGATTATATGACAATCCAAAAAATTTTTCTATACTTAACTTAATACTTCTCCATCTATTTCCCTCATTTTGTGGTAATTAAGCAAATTTAAAAAAAATAAATAAATATATCATAAAATTAATAAAAATGTTAAGAAAGTGTTTTAATAAAATAAAAAATAAAAAAAAATTAATTAGAATAAATTACAGTATAACTGATTAAATTTAATGGTGAATATATTAAAATTTAAACACGTTTGCATTTCTTAAATTTATCCTTTAACAAATAAAATTCACCTGGGTGGTGGGGAGTGAATTAGCACATTAATCCTGATTTTATTCGTAATTTTCGTGCAGTCAGATCAGCCGTATGAATGAACACTCGATGGGTGACTAATCGAATTGTACATATACATCAATTCGACCGATATATTGTTTTTAACAGATTTCTGTTAATTGGCAAGCTGCCATAACTTTAAATCACAATGATATTCAGAAAATATTACGGTTTCTTGTAAATTGTACAAATTCTTATAAGGTTAATGTCTACAAATATGAAGATAATATCTGAGTAAAATTACAGCAATTCTATGTATTTCTATAAAATGTATTATTCTATTGTTCGGTTATATAATATGTAGAAATTTAACTTACCTGGAATTTGTAACTATTTTTCAGGAAGGAGTAATTTGTAATGAGTATTTTATGATTTAATGACATAACAGGTCGTCTAACTGATAGTAATCTGTTACCAGTGTTTTGATCGAATTATAGTATATACTTATGGATTAATCGATAGTCAATAGGGCTCGCCTGGCCACCGAGTAACTATGAATAAAATATTTAAAAAATGGCATTATTGTGTTACTTCAATCTATTCATTCATATTCAGGATGAATTTGGAATGTAAAACCGATAACAATAAAAATATTAGGGAAGGGAATAGCTAAGTGGTTAGCGTACAGGACTCCTACGCGGAGGACCCGGGTTCGAGTCCAGCCTAGCTGCCTTTAGATTTTTTCTTCCTAGAAGCCTCTACAGCTACCTGTCCGGTGATGGACAGTGTTGTCTGTAGCGAGAGAATACTTCCGGCAGTGCACTGTGAAGGCTCCGGGTGCCAATGACCATACATTTTGGCGCGCCTTACATTAAAAAAAATTATATCGTTTATAAAATTAAATTTTATTAATTAAATAAAACTGGGATTATTAAATCAGCTGATGAAAAAATCAATATAAATGACGTTAAAATGTCATTGTTTATTATTAGAATAGTAATGTTAGAATGTACACATTATATTGTCCGACTGTTAGTATATATATTCACACATATTTATACTATTCTAACATGGCGATTCATATCCTTCCTGTACTGTTGTGTTATATTAAGTATACAACACCTCTGTATTAAATATATATGTGTTTTAAATCCCCCTCCCCCGCTACATATGTATATTAGATGTAAATCTTTAACTATGATTGTGTTACGAGTGTCACAATAGGATATATTAAATAAATTCTAATGCAGATTATCACCATATTTGAATATGTCTTCAGACACGATATTACTTAGATTTGTAACCATAAATATAATTAATTATCATATATGAATGGTATATTTTTAATAAAAAGTGAACTCCATATTTTCTGGGTTAATATAATTAAATAAAATAATAAATTGGGTTAATTCTTCTACTTTGGTTAATGTTTTTTTAATAAAGAAATTTGTTTCTAATTAGTGATACTGAAATCAGTTGTGGTTTGGTTCCGCAGAGCTGGAAAGCATCAGAGATATTTTCCGTGATAGTCTGCTTCTTTTTGTGGTCATCGACCAGATTAGAGTGACAACTCAGTAAGTGACTTTTAGACTTACTGAACAATGTGCATATGACAAACACTGCAAGGTAATTTAATAGAGCGAGAGAACTGTAGTATGAGAAGAGAGTGACGGACTAACTGGCAGAGTGAAGGTACGATGGGTATGTGGTCGGTTTGATGGTGATTCAAATAATGATCCCTTCTTTAGAGTGTATCAACTGTATTTGCTCTGTGTAAGTCTATGTTATTGCACTGTTTGACAAAAACATCCTGATGATGGGCGAACACCCGAAATGCTTTGTCGATGACCACAAAAAGAAACAGACTATCACGGAAAATGTCTCTGATATTGAAATCATATCGCTATTTGTACTTTCATCGGATAATTCAAGTCACTAATCAATTTTCTCTCTTACTCTCCTAGGATATTTCTTTCACAAACGATGAGTTTCCTAGAATCATACAGCGATTAGCAAAGATTTGGATCAGAAGGTCATAATATGCAAATGTCAAACAGGTTAATGGTACAGGTTTACAAAATAATAAAGACATAGAAATTCCTTAATATTTTAAATCCGGATAAGCTGATAGGCGTTTTATTAAAAAAAATCGTTTTTATAAAAAAAGAAAATTACTTTTCTGAAGAAAAATTTTTCTTCATAGGTCTGTATAAGATGGGCAAGTCGAAAGGGAAAACACTTTGGTTAAGTGACTTTTTAGACTTAATTTGTATGTGACAAACATTGCAAGGTAATCTAATAGAGCGAGTGAACGGTAGCATGAGAAGAGAGTGACTGACTGACTGGCAGAGTGAAGGTACATTGTATGTGGTCGGTTTGATGGTGATTCAAATAATGATCCCTTCTTTAGAGTTACCGGCTCATATATACAGCCGGCTGAACTAAGCCTCTCTCTTGAACTTGTCCTTCCGATTCCTCCTGGTTTGCCCCCTCTAAGCTTAAAAGAGAATTGCAGTAAACTTGAGGTGGGGAGTGATTTTAGCTTTTCTACACTGCCAATCATTTTATTTGCAAAATATTTATAACGGCATTAAAAAAAAAATGTTGAAAACAAATGCCCACATAATTTTCTATTTAGAATCATTTAATGATAGAAATTGTGGACTGATGAATCAAAAGTAATTGGTAAACCGGGAACCTACGAATGTCTTGAACCCTCAGTTGTCCGGCTTTATTCAATTTCTCTTGCCGCTAGAGACAGCTTTTAGGTGAGAGATTGGTTGTTGAAGTTGAAGCTTATTAAAAATACATACGAATAGGTGTGACAGAGAGTTTAATGCAAAGTGCGTTTTGAGTCCCTGTATGGCTCCATATTTGTTGGCAAATGGTTCTATAACAACCACATACGAACCTATGAACGAGTGCGACCTATAAGCTGCATAAACATTACTGAGAGCCACCTGTACTTGATCATTAATAATATTGAATATAATGCGTCAATATTATTTATTTTTATTTAGTTCCTTTGAATCTCAAAGTAAAAAAGGAAATCTGTTAAAATCTTATAATTTGAAGACATAAAAGTTTTCAAAAATCATCTAAATCAGCAACTACTGAAAAGTGTTGATTGATAAGATTAAGAATGCAAGTATTAGACTGAAATATTAGAAATTTTATCTCGTATTTTCTGATACTTTCAAGTTACTTATATAATAATTATTACTGACAAGATAAATATGAAACACTGGTAATAAAACTGGAAATAAGGAAAGGATTAGCTTAGTGGTAGCGCGCTGGACTAGCAACGCGGAAGTCCCGGGTTCGAGTCCAGCAGTGCTGCCTTTAGATTTTCTCTCCCTAGGAGCCTCTACAGGTCACTTATTCGATGATGGATAGTGTTGCCTGTGACGAGAGAACACTGTCCGGAGGCCGGCAGTGCACTGAGTAGGCTCCGGGCGCCTATGACCATAGATGTTAAAGCGCCTTAAATTAAAATAAAAAATAAAAAAAATGGAAATGAAATTAAAAATTATAGAATATCTTATACCTCAATCAAAAAAATTTAAAAAAAAGGAAAATATAAATACACTTATACAGGAAAAGAGAGAACCAAAATACATCCCCATATTGAAGACATATATAAAATATTTCAATAAAAGTATTCTCTCACAGGAAGTGAACTTTGTAATAATTTGAATGGTCAAAAATGGCAAGTTCTTTATTAATATTTAAAAGAGGCCCTGGTATTATAGAAATATGTTAGAGAATTTAATTTTGAATGATTTATCGTATTCATATATTTTTTTTGTTCTTTGTTTGTAAAGGTGTATTTGTTATTTATTATTTTAATTTAAGGCGTGTCAACATCTATAATCATTGGCGCCCGGAGCCGCTTCCGGACAGTGTTTTCTCTTTTCAGACCACACTGTCCATAACCGGACAGTAAGCTTTAGTTGTGACCTAGGAAGAGAAAATCTAAAGGCAACACTGCTTGAAACGAACCCGAAATCTCCGCGTGGGAGAAATACGTATAATTATTTTTGTATCTTGTTTTATTTTTTTGTTTCTTTTAAAACAAAAATCCTTATTTATTTATATTTAAATCCATAGCATAAAATTATGTTTTCTGTTTTGTTTATTGATATCTTAATGATATATAACTATATTCTATTAACATAATTATTATAATTATCATATGAGTAATTAGTACATAGGTGTAGTTTCAAGAAAATCGATAGATCTGTCTCAAGAAAGCAACGAAGATTCAGTAAATCGCACTTTATGTTGAGGAATTTTGAATGAACCCTTTCTTTTTTTTGGATTTCCTGATGATACATAAAAGGAATATAAAATTTGAAACGTTTTTGCTATTTTTTTTTCCGTTTTGGAGATACACAATTAATTCATAAAACATACAAAGAATATTTCAAGTGAAAACTTAATGTCGACACAATCGCAATGATTCCAATGATATTACAACAATAAAAGGAAATAGAAATTCTGAAGGAAGAAGTAAAATATGATTATAAACATGGTGTCAAAGAATTTACCATCTCCATCTAGGAAACTTATGATTTTGGGATTATGCGAGAATTCGAGAGTTTTGGATAGGACGGCTAGGAGTTGCAATCGGGTTTGTTGAAAAACAAACAGGGTATATCTTCTCGTAGGATTGGCATAATATATTTAAATTAATAAATTACACAAAATTGGAGCTAAGATGAATTCCTATCAAACCAGTCAAGGAGTATCGTTAACCTCGTCAACAGTGGATTGTTCTGCGTTGAAATATTCTAAATTCCAACTATTTCAGTTCCAATCAGAGTTGGGCAAAACGTAATTTCAATTACAATTACGATTACTTACTAATCACTGTGATTTGAAATTGCAGAAAAATAATTACAATTACATATAATTGTAATTCGTAATTGCAATTACTTTATGAATCATTGTAATTGTAATTGTGATACACAATTACTGGTTGAGCCAAAATAATTCAATTACAATTACATGTAATTGTAATTGTACTTCTGCAATTCCAAGTAATTTTAATGCAATTCCAACTAATTGTAATTGGTAATTGCAATTATTAACGCCGAAATGGCACTAAAAAAAGTAATTAGATATTAGTCAACGGTAAAAAAAGAAAAGAAAAAAGTCATATGTTAGGAAATATTTTGTATTTATTAAATTCTGACTCATAAGAAATAAATTTACTTATATTAACAATGTAATTTCTACTGAGAAATATTTATTGTTAAATACTTCTTTTCTTTTTTTTAATTCCGGGCGCGTCAACATCTATGGTCATTGGCTCCCGGACCCTTCTCAGTGCAAAAGCCTTCTCCTTTTCAGGAGCATAAATTTAATTTAGAGATCGTCGAGCCACCAAATGAATCTTTAGGAAAACCTGGCCTTGTCTACACTCAACAATGTCTTGGGTCAAAAAAATTCAATCTTCCAATTATAATTAATCATTTGACAAAAAATTTTTAAGCTTCTAAGATTTTTTTTTGGTACAGTTTTTTAATCTCTTTGGCCCAAAATTTGAGAGATTGAATTCTCTGGAAATTTTTGCCAATTGTTAATGATAATTGGAAGATCAAATTTATTTAACCCAAGAGATTATTAAGTGGAAATGTGGCAGAGTTTATTTTTGTTCAATTACTCAATTTTTTTTTTGTATTTGTATTTGTAATTCTATTACTGCAACTACAAGTACATGCAATTGTAATTGGATTACTGGTAATTGTAATTGTAATTACAATTACATAGCGACAAGAAGAAATTGAAAGAAGTAATTGCAATTACTTAAAACGATTACAGTGATTATAATTGGATATTACAATTACTTCAGTGTAATTGTTCTTTGGAAACAGTTATTTTTTTTTATTTTGGACCATTCAACTGTTTTCCTATTGTAAGCATGTTCCAATTTTATTCATGTAATTGAAGGTGTAATTAAATACTCATGTAATTAATTACTGCCCAACTCTGGTTCCAACTATTTTAGAAAATAATTTCCAAGAATTAAATTTGAATCATTATTGTGTTAAAAACATATTTTATTACTTAAAAACATTGAATTTTTCCGTTTGTTTTAAACATTTAGATTTTAATCTTGAAGAAAAAAATAATAAATGAAAAAAAAATACCATCAGAAAAATTTTCCATGATACCCTGCTACTTTTTATGGTCATCGACCGGTATCGGGATGTTTGTCCATCATCAGTATGTTTTGTTCAAAACTATGTGATAACATTGAGCATTGAGCAAAAATTCACTTATAAATTGTATATGAAAATGAAATAATGTATAAGGTTCTCTATGTGATCTTGGAGAAAGTAGGATACTTTTCATTTTGTGGGTACCTGCCCTGCCTTGTCGCCAATTCGTTTAGCCGTCTTTGGGGAAAGATATCTCTCTTTGGGAAGATTTGTGAATTTGCTGAATGGAATGGATTGGCCCCAACTGATCCGTTACGCAACGGAATCTTGGAAGTTTTGAGGAAAATTTCTAAATTAACCTAAGTTGCTTTTGTTTGTGAGGAACTCTTGTTTTAATGTTACTATTAATGATACTCTAATGTCAGTAGTGTGCAGTATTAATAATTAATAAATGAGGGATAATTTATTTTATTTTATTTTATTGTTTATTTTTGTTTAAGACTGTATGGTATGTATTTTTATTTAATTTCTTGAGGGTTTATTTCCACTCTGAGTTCATCCTTATAGTTTTTTCCCATTTATATGGTTCAAACTCCGGCAGACGGTAAAAACCTTGCCGATTTAAGTTTTTCGTTAAATTATAATAAAAAAAGAAGTATATTCTTGTAATGTTTTCTGTTAAATATACTTTAATTACTACTACTAGTGTATAAACTGAATTTGCACTGTGCAAGTTATGTATGACACTGTTTTGACAACAACTTCCTGATGATGTAGTGAACATACGAAACTGATCGATGACCACACAAAGAAGCAGGCTATCATGGGAAAAATATCTATGATGACTTCCAGCACTGTGAACCAATCACAACAAAAAAATATCATATCCTATTGTAAAATTGTAGAATTAGCTGTAAATTCAGTTTGGCCTTATTCATCTTAAATCAGCAGAAAAATAGTTTTATAATAATTGAAAAAAAAATCAACCAATTTTCAAGATAAGGTTATCGTATCGAATTTATGATATCTACATATAAAATTATATATATATTAATATTAATATATTATAATATTAAATATATAATAAAAAGTTTATTTTAATTGAATACAAAAAAAGATAAAAATTACCTTCAGGATCGTAGAGTGGGTCCGACACCCCGGGTCGGATGAAAGCCTCAATGATGGCTGCCGTTTTTGATCCGGTATTTAAACGGTTTATATCGGGAGTGCACAAATAGCACTCCACACTAAATTCAAAAGTTTTTTCTATATATATATATAAATATGAAATAACACTAGACACACACAAAAACACACTCGGTCTTTTTTTTTTTTTTGTTTCAGTAATCCGATTTATCTTATTATTTCTTTTTTTTTGTTTTTTTGGTTTTAAAGAAATTTCCGTGATATTTCTTTCCGTGAAAATAAAGCGGAAACCTTTTATAGTCACAAAACCTGTTAAAACCAAAGATAAAAATATATAAATTTTTGTAAATAGTAGGGATAGCCAATTTTTTTTTTTTTTTTAATTAGATTTTAGTTAGAATTTATCATTGAAAAATTATATAAAAAAAAAAAAAGAAATCGATAATAATAAATTAATTAATAATTAAATAAAAAAAATATTTATTTTAATGAAAAATAATAATAAGGTAGGGAAAATCGGAAAATAGTTTTAGGAATAATTTAAGAAAATATTATTTTAAATAATTATATTTAAATATATATTACATGTTTTTTATTAAGATACAAAAAAAAAAAAAGAAAGGGTTATTTACCCCAGACACGCGAGACCTCAAGGTCGAGGTATCTAATACACATGAAAGTCGGTCATTCCCGACATGTTTGTCAATATCAAGAGTATTCTGACTTTTCTACTAAACTGTGACATGGAAAATTTTTACACATAGATTTATCTTAAGTAAAAATTTATAGGTGAATAGGACTTTCCATTCAAAAATTAATTTATTAATTTCTATTTCAGCCAGGAAAAGTCTTTAAAAATGGAATATTTTCAGGAAATACGACAGAATAATTTTTTTTAAAATTATTGATAAAAGTATTTAATATATAAGAAAAATCACAGAAAATGCATTTATCTTAATAGAAAGCTTACTTAATTGTTTTACATATTTACAATGTTTAATAATACCAAACTTATGAAACCATGCTCGTTATGGTTTATATTTTATACTAAAAACCACTTTGATGTGGTGAATATATATACAGCCAGCCGGTTGCTTGTTTAGAAATCTGTTTTTGGTATAATATAACGGATGGGCAACGTAGTTTGAGGGTTCACCCCCTCCCCCCCTTCCCGTGGGGGAAAGAGGAGATCTTATAAAAACCACAAGTACATATATTACAATTATAATATATGCCTTTTTGAATTTTCCAAATGGATAGCTATGTGGCATGAAAAGAGCCACCCCTCTGGCCTTACAAGTTCTTTTACGAAATTACTTTTAATATTAAATTTTTAGAACGAAATATTAAATGTCCCAGTAGGAATTCTATAATTTTGGGGGCGGGTAATACATCAACTAATAAACTTACTAAGAAATGTAGTTAAAAAAATAAAATAAAAAACACGATTAGGTTTACATTTTTTTTTTTAAATATTTTTTTGAAAAGTCCGATATATATTATATATATACATATATATATATTTAATTCATGCAGAAACTTTTAATTAGAATTACTAATTATCGAATAATTTTTCCTTTTTCGAGTAGTTTTTTAATTTTATAAAAAATTTCGATACGAACATTCTTTTATAAAAAAAAAATATTATAAAAACAAAAATATATATATATACGTAGTATCTACCACTACTATATGAATAAACACGCTGTTGCTTCCACTATAAAGTGGGCATTGAAAGCACATGCTTACTTGTGAGAATTTTTATTTACTAAAAAAAAAAAAAAGAAAAAAAAAAGAAATAAGCATAAAAGCAATTTTATATTTTAATTTGAGGGAAATATTTTTTTATTCTTATTTAGCAATTATTTTAAATTTATTATTCAATTTTTTTTTTTTTAAATAAAGTCACGTGGTTTTTAATACGTAAAAAAAAAAATAATGTTTTTTCTACAAAGTGTTAAATTTATTTATTTATTTTTTTATAAATAGGATAAAAAACAAGAAATATTTTTTGGAAGGGTTAAAAAGCCACATGCTTGGATTAAAAAATATGAAAAAACAATTAATTTTTACCTGATAAGTTTTTTTTTTTCACTTTATAAACAGCTCTTTCGTTCAAAACCAAAAAAAAAAAAAAATGGAACTTCTTAAAAATAATTAAGAAATAAAAAAACACATTCACAACACAATTTAAATAAATAAATAAATCAAATAAATAAGCACGTTAACTTACCACGTATATTATTGGAATTTCTGCACTGTGATGTGGTTTTTTTTTTCTATTTTTATTAATCTTCCACTTAAGTATCATTTTACAGTTTAAATTAATTTTTAAAACAATTATATTTTTTGTCTTGGTTAAGGATTTTGATTGTTTCTTCAATTCAAATTTTTTCGAAAAATGTTTATAATCTTCATTCAGACTTTCCTTTTTTTTTTTGTATTTAGGTTTTGTTTGTTTTCAAAGATTACTTCTTTTTTTAAAAAAAGAAAAAAAACAAAAGAATTCTGTTGACCTTTTTATTGTAAAATATTTTTTTTGATGAATTTCTTCGAATAATGCACCACAAAAATTTCACGTAATATTAAGTACACTTGATTCAACCAAATTATGTTGTTTGGTTTTTGTTTTGTTTTTTTTTTTTGGTGATTTTTTCTTTTTTTTTTTTACTTTTCTTCGCCTTATCTTTAATTTTTTTTTTAATAAAAATTAGAATAAATTACAAACAAAAACAAAAAATGTTTTTTTTTCTCTGGAGGGTAAATATCGTTTGTAGTTTAATTTTTCGTATTAACTACCACGTAAATTTTTGCACACACACAAAAAACTCAACAAAAAAAATTAAAAATAAAATAAAAAATTGTATCAAAAATTAAAACTTAAAAAGAAATTGTTGATCTCTATTGTTAAAAAAAAAAAAAAAATTAATAATTATTTATTAACTTAATTTTTTTTATTATTATTATTTTATTAAGTAGCGGTCCCTGTATCGGTTATATTTTTTAATTTTTTTTTTTTTTTTTTTAAGATAAAATAAAAGGAACTAAAAAAAAGAACTGGGTTTAAAGCTTTAAAGGAAGTTGTTGAGACCCAATGTTCCACCCACTAGGTGCACCGCCGCTCGACTGGCCTAACATTTAGCCCCGCCCCCATAACTACCAACACAAACTGCTTGAAAATCCCCTTATACGGCCAACATTATCAGGGAAATTTCCCTCTACAATATTTCCCTGTTTTCCCTCACAACGTTTATTTAAAATTGAAGGATTTTTTTTATGTATTACTATTTTTTTTTTTTTTTTTTAATCATTAATCTTTTTTCATTAATATTAGAAAGTATAATAAAATTTTATTTAATCTTTAAAATTTATGTAATAAAAGAATCTCTTCAAACTTATATCCATATTTATTACTTAATATTCGATTAAAAAAAAAAAAAATAGTTCTAAGAGGAAGTATTTGGTGATTGTGCTCAAATTTTCTAAATTTTTGTTATCATCACTGCAAATACATATGTTTTGAAGTCTACGTAGGACGGAAAGAAAAAAAATGTTTAATAATGAATAATCTGTTTATATGTTTATGTGTATAATATGTGAATGATTGAACAAAATATTTCATTCATCACCGGAAGTACAATGTTAGTGAATAATGATTTTTTTTTATAGATATTTTTTTATGACGCTTTTCTTGAAAAAGACCCCCCTCCCCCACCAACGATTTTTCTTTAAAGTTCCTATATTATCTAAAATATTTATCACTTTTATTTTGGAAAAACTTTTTGCCCCGAGAAAAATTGATTTTTCTTGTTTCTGAGTAGCGTGATTCTTTTCTCTAAAGTACCAATTTTCTCTGAAAAATATATGGTTTTACTATCTATTACTAAATATTGACACACATTTAAAAGTATTGCTAAAATTTCAAATTTGAAGAAAATCGATTCCTTTTACGATTTCCTTCAAACTTGAAATGTTAAGTACACAGATAATAAACTTATCATTTAGTGTGTAAAGAAAATTTGTCATCTTATAAATAATTACATTATAACAGCAAGGAGAAATAGAAAATTGTCTAAGGGTTTCACAGACAGATTTTTTTTTTTTTCTTTTTCGATTTTTTCATGATTTCCCATACATAATTGCTCCCAAGATTTTTGTAAAACTTGATTACTTCACATACTAATTTAATCTGATGAAGTTATTTTTATTTATTTTCAGTTTTTTTTTTTTTTTTTTTTTTTTTTTTGAGCTGTAACTTTTAAGTTGGGAGCCCTCATGTCAGGAATCCTAGGGAGGGCATGGGGGGATGTGGGCTGGGGGTGGGAGGCGAATGCCCCCTTCTGCAGGCTCCCTCCCCTGGGACTTTCCTAGAGATAGCATGACTAAGAAATATAGCTTCGTTAGGAATTTTTCTACGAAGCTAAGTACGAAAGGAGAGTGGAGCGATGGATCCGCCCTGGACAGTATTAGCAAGCATGCCATTAAGTGGTATACAGATGGGTCTAAGACTCTCGGAGGAACCAGGGCAGGGGTGTTTGGGCCTAGAATCAAACACTCAGAACCCATGGGCAGGTTTCCTAGCATCTTCCAGGCGGAAATCTACGCTATTGGAAGGTGCGCTCAGTTGAACCTTGATCGGGGATATCGGAATCAGGAGATAGTTATCCTATCCGACAGTCAGGCGGCCATTAAAGCACTGAGCTCTTACGTACTCAGTTCTAAAATGGTATGGGATTGCCTAGGCAAACTTAATGAACTAGGCAGGAGCAATAAGGTTACCCTACATTGGGTGCCGGGACATGTCGGCGTGGAAGGTAATGAGGTAGCTGACGCCCTGGCAAAGGAAGGCGCTGTATCTCCTCTTATTGGGCCAGAGCCCTTTTGTGGAGTCAGTGACCAAGTATTTCTAGAAGAAATCAAGAAGGAGGAGGTGGCTAAAAGAGCTCGTCTCTGGAACACCATCCCGGGACTGAGGCAGGCCAAAGGTCTGTCTGGGCGGTTATAACCAGGAAAGATAGAAAGCCTTCATCAGTCTGAGTAAGAATAGGATCCGTATTCTTACGGGATTCCTTACGGGGCATTGCAGACTCAGGGGGCACCTGAGAAAGCTGAGCCTAGTAGGTGACGGCATATGCAGATTCTGTGGAGAGGCGGAGGAAACTCCGATACATCTCCTCACGGACTGTGATGCCGTCATTCAAAGAAGATTTAGTAGTCTGGGCCGTTACCAGATAGGGGAGGAAGAAATACCTACCCTAGAACCTTCCAGGATTCTGAGATTCCTCAGGGAGTTAAACCTGGAGAGGGTGCTATAGATGAGCTAGCTCATCTTAGGCACCAGAGGGGGGTACAATAGATCAAGAAATGGTCGCGGTACAGAACCCTTGAGAAAAAAACAAAAAAAACAAAAAAAAAACCTTTTAAGTTGTTATTTCAGTATAATTTTCAGCTCTATACCTATCTTATTATACTAAGATGCAATTAATGCATTTATTAGAATTCCAAGTTTGAAGTAAATCAGCATCAGAAGTGTTACGCTACCAAAATTAGGTTTCTGCATTTTTTTTTTAGAATTTTCCCGTGAAAGGCTGCAACAATTTTCTTCAAAGTTGTATATATATATGTCAATCTTAACTGCACTTATTTAAAAACCTATCACTTTTATTTGAAATATAAATCCAACGTATTTTTTATCAGAAAATTATTCGCTCTACATTCTGGTGTATCAAATTAAATGGCTTTATTTAGAGAGACCGGAGTTGATCTTTTATTCCTATTTACTCTGAGACTACATGTTAACTATATCTTAAAGGTGATGAAGTGTCCTGACCATAGATATGTCAAAATGGTTGCCTATGAAGTCATTGATAGCAATGTTCACATTGGTTTAACCAGTGGACTACATTATCATCCGACCATCTGTCAGATTTTAAGTATTTTGTCGATAATATTTCGCGTGGCCATCTTTTTTTTTTTTTGAACTTACGAGAAATTAATAAAATTGGGGAATGTCATCAATTGGAGATTTTGGAGCGCGCTCAGTCTACCACCAGTTTTTTATTTTAGAAATTTTGATTTGTTTGATTTTTACCATAAACAAGAATACGAGCGAGCTAACTGTGCAAGTATTACGATGGCTGTTTGAAATTGGAGGTGAGCTCTTGTATTTGAATTTTATTCCTTTCATAGAAAAGGAAAATTTACTCTGTACAATGTGTAACTCTCGGGTTAAGGAAGAAAGTGTTCATTTCATGGTGGAGTGCACCGTTTTATCCGAATTTAGAGTTTTGTAACACGGTTGGCCCCGTTTTGTCAACAGCCTAATTGATTGATATGTTTAAATTTTCCTGAACCGAAGAATTATTAAAGATGCTCGCAACTTCGTGGAAATGGTATCGCCAATATCTAAATGAACCCATTTATAATTTGTAGCTTTATCTGTAAAATCATTTAACTTTAATCTAATAAATTATTATTCTAATATAGAGATATTATTTATTATCATATACATATTCATGATTTCAGTAATAATAATAATAATAATAATAATAATAATAATAATGTGTTTAATTAAGAAAAATACTAGATTAAATTACATTTTTTCCTTCTTTTTTTTTTATACAAACAATACAATGCATGAACCTTGGTTCATCTGCAGAGTTGCAAT
This sequence comes from Triatoma infestans, assembly GCA_011037195.1. Classification (NCBI taxonomy): domain Eukaryota; kingdom Metazoa; phylum Arthropoda; class Insecta; order Hemiptera; family Reduviidae; genus Triatoma; species Triatoma infestans. The sequence goes on along the minus strand of JAAEAF010008782.1, from coordinate 2,955 downwards.
ATATACATTTTTAAAAAGAGATTATATCTAAAAATTGAATTCCTCCACCAAAAATTTTCTATATTTAAAAGCGAATTAGTGATAGTGGTATAACTTTTCCCAGTCCTGTCCATTAAGTTTCATTATTAGTTCGGTCAGTGAGAGCACATCCCTTCCAAAAAATCCTCCGCCTAATATATTTTAATATGGGGCACACAGCCACATAGTGATATGTGTCCTCCGACTCTTTCCTATTGCATAAGGAACATTGATGTGCCTCAACGGGCCGACTCACATTGCAGTTTAAATATAATAATTCCCCTTGTAACCTCATTATTGTTTGGATCATTTGTAGGGTGTTATCATCCGATATATAGTAGCCACCGCCAAAATCCAATCTCAGTTCCCTATACAAGGAATGAAAGGTGGAATTCTGTGCCCTTACTATCATACTATTTTTAAATTCTTCCTTTATACTAACAAAGTGGGGAGGGTGTTGGTGTATTGAGTTATGAGCATGGACTTGTAAGTGGGAGACCCCAGTTCGAGTCAGCGTATAACAACTAAATTTATATTTGTTTAAAAATGTTACTAACGTAGGTGCTTCCGCCCCCGTCCACGAATTTGGTAGTTGGACGTTAAGCCCGTCCTGAAAAAAAATAGGCATTACTTTACTTTACTTTGCTTTACTTACTACACACAAGTTCGTCCAAACTAATTTTGTTCCCCTTCTTAAAATAACCCTGAAATTCCCAATTATATTTTATACCCAAGTCCTTAAGCTCTTTATACCAAAATAATTTTTTTGCGATTATTTCCTGAGCTAAAATTTTGGGAAGTCGGCTATCCGGAAGCAACAAAACTTTCTGAATATACTTAAAGTGTAGTTGTATGGTATATATAAACAATGGCCATACACCCGTTTCTAAGTAAACTACAAAATTGGGTGTATTCATCGGTAGGGAGAATAATTTTTTTTATAAAAAAAGTCAACAATTTTTCAATAGTTTCTACTCTCCTAAAAGCCCCATACCTGCGAAGCATAACAAATAATCGCTCTGAATACCGAGTTAAAAATTTCAAATTGAGCAGATACCGGAATAAATTTATTTTTGATAATTTCATTGTACGTACATAGAATACCAAATTTTGCCGCCGATACTTTTTCTTCTAAATGTACTTTAAATGAAAGTTTGGGAGTCAAAGTAACTCCCAAATATTTATATTTATTAACTATTTCTACCACATTTCCATTTAATTGCCAACTCTCATTTCTTGCACGTCTTCCCCCTTTTCCAAAGACTAATATTTTAGATTTGCTTAAGTTTATTGAGAGATTCCATGTTTTACAATATACCTCCAACTTATTTATCATTCTCACTGATTTGATTATACAATTCATTATTAATTTTTTTCTTTATTCTTTTGTACATTTAAATATTTTGTTTTCACATCGACCTCCAGTAGACGGATTTTTCCATGCTGTACAGTGCTTGTCTATTTTCTTATTTTGTACATTTTTGAGAATAAATTACTATTATTATTATTATTATTATTGTTGTTATTATTATTATTATTATTATTTCAAATATTTTGACTAAACCTTATTGGGTTGGAATCCACTGGCGTAGAACTTAAACAAAATATCAAGTTTGGACCATACTGTGATTTTACATTTTTTAGTTATGGTGTCCACACAGTTACAGACCAATTTCTAAAAAAAAACCTTTGGGGGGGGGGACCAGGGTACTAAAATTTGTATTTCTAGTGATAGCAAAAATTTGTCACGACCAAAATACTTCCTCTAACCAGCAGTAAAATAAAAAGATGTAATTGCTTCTGATATACTGATTGGTCAATTTCTTTAATTATCCATTACAGCTGTTATGCTGACCTTAAATGGAGATTATGCCTTATAAATGAGAGCAGTTGTTGTGGTTGTTGATCGTGTATCAACTCTATTTGCTCTGTGCAAGTCTATGTTATCAACACTGTTTGACAAAAACATTCTGATGGTGGGCGCACGCCCGAAACTGGTCGATGACCACAATAAGAAGCAGACTATCACGGAAAATATCTCTGATGCTTTCCAGCTCTGTGGAACCACAACAAGAACGAAAAATATCCACCACTTTCTAGTAAATGTATTTTTTTAAGGAAATAGAATTTTGAAGGTTAAGTCCATATATTGTTAAAATTGGAATAAAATAGAAAATTTTGCCCTATTTCAGTAATTTATATATTTAGATTTGAGTAAATTAATATATAATTAATAGTTAATAATTAGTATAATAAGGAAAATACAAAAAAAAAAAAATAATTCAAATATTTTATAATAAATTCGTAATAAAATGTGAATAAGGGGGGCCGCCCACTGAGGGACTGAAGGCTTGTCAGAAGGTAATAAGTGGTAAACCTAACTAAATACTAAAATAAACAATTAGCGTATACTTTTATTCTTTTTTACCAAAGCCGTGTTTTAAATATTCATAACTGTTTATAGCAAACAATTACAGATATAATTGGATGTTAGGAATGCTTAATATTGCGAGATGGTAATATGATTACACTTTGTTAATGGTCTGTTTATCTAGAAATATTGACTTATCTCTTTAAATATTATCTAGTGTTGGCCTAATTATTATTTTGGTGAAAGTTTATGCAAAATGTAACAATTGATAAGGAATATAATCAGTCTTTTTGTTTTAAAATGATTTTGTGAATTTATTATTTACCTAACCTCTTAGCTTTTGTTTTATTTCCTTCTCCAAAGAGTGTGAAGATTTTTTTCAATAGAAAATTCTCTCCCTCTCTGTTTGACGGAAGTTTTAGCTCAAAAGAAACAGGATTTCCTTGGGGGGGGGGGGATGTTCATTCATGTATTGAGCTTGAGTATTTAAAAAAGACGGAATTAATTTCACAGGAATATCATAGAAAATCAACCACTTGATCAGACGGGTAGTATGAGAGATTCTT
>JAAEAF010008781.1:0-24670 GCA_011037195.1 Triatoma infestans | reverse complement strand
TAGGAGTAAGAGAAAGTAAAAAAGTACCTTTCCCCAAAACCAAACATACACCCAATAAAAAGTTACTAAATGTTTAAAACTAAATAAAGAAATTAAAGAGTTGTGTTTCAGCAGTTGTAGTTTGCGGACCTCGAAGTCCAGTTTTAATTTTACAGTTCTTTACAACTTTTATTCACTTCGTTAAATTAAACTCTTTTCTTAGATTTTTATTTTCGCTGCAAATTCGTTTCTTTTTTCATTTTTATTTTATCTTATTTATTTATTTTATTTTATTTTTTGTTGTTGTTTTTGTTTTTCTTGTTTTTGATAGTTTACATTTCTTTATTTTATTCTTATAAGTTTACAAAAAACTTCTTGAGTGGTGAGTAATTTTTTTCTTTCTTGTATTTACTTACTACTTTATATCATGGCCGCGTCCAGTGGCGGGAAAAATGTTTCCCCATATATAAACTATCATAAAACTATCTTTACATCATTATGGCTGCAGATTTATGTACTAACACTAAGGTTATTATTTGATGCTGAACGGCTTCTAATTTGCTTATTCATCTTCATTGAAAATGATGGCCTCTGATTAAGAAAATTTAAAAATTCTGCGATGGAACGCGAGATCGGCGGTTTCTAACAAATCGAACTTAAAGATGTGTCTGTTTAATGAAAACATAAAGGTAGCTCTTACCAGTGAAACTTGGTTTAAACCTGACAAAATAATAAAGTTTTCTGGATTTAATTTAATTAGAAAAGACAAAGCCGATGGAAAGGGGGGCACAGCGATTCTTATTAATGAAAGAATATCGTATAAAGAAAGAGATAATTTATATCAAATAAAAGGATTAATGAGCGTTGGCATATTTATTCCTTATTTTAATGATAATTCTAGTCTTTCTATTATCTCACTATATAATAATCCAAATAATAATATACAACACAGGGAAGGGATAGATTTATAAAAAGCATCAAGCCACCTTACATTCTTACTGGGGATTTTAATATATACAACACAGTTTGGGGTTCTAGCTATACTGATAGTGAAGGTCGCCTATTTCTTGAAGTTATACAAGACAACAATCTTGTTTATCTAAATGACGGCTCACCAACAACTGTAAATAAAATATCACGAAGAAATAATTCTGCTCTAGATTTAACTTCCTGTTCTGCACAAATAGCTTCAGAATTTTCCTGAAATATCTTGTGTGACGCCATGGGATCTGACCATCTGCCAATTATTATTAAATCAAATAGGAAATATGCACACAATATAAAAATTAAACCCCACAGTAAATGAAACATTAAAAAAGCTGATTGGTCCACATTCCAAACTACCTTATCCACTAATACAGCCACCTCAGACAACACTTACAGCGTATTTACATCCATTCTAAATACATCTAACAAAGAGGCAATACCGGAGAACAAACAAATAAAGCAAATTAATAGTAAATGTTGGTGGGATGACGAATGCACTGAAAATATCCTAAAACGTAAACAAGCCCTTATAAAGTACAAACACTCCCCTACTTGGGATAATTATATTCATTATAAAAAACAACTAGCAGTAACAAAACTAATATTAAGAAAAAAGAAAAAAAAGAGCTGGAAATCTTTCTGTTTTTCTTTACATAAAAACTTTCCTATATCACAAATCTGGAAAAAAATTAGGCCACTAATTAGTAAGAATAATTACACATCAATAACGGAGGGGGAATGGGTTTTTGACTTCCTATCAGTGCTGGCGCCTCCTTTCGTGCAAAACAGCTTAAATATAGAAATTAACGAAGAAAAACACTTCCTTTTAGAATCTTTCAGCAGGAAAGAATTAAATTCGATAATTAAAAAAAGTTCGAATACTGCTCTGGGTTATGACTAAATACACTACTAAATCATAAATCATCTTCCTGATTCTTTTAAAACTATTTTATTGAATCTATTCAATGATATGTGGAAAACAGGCACTTTTCCAGAACAATGGAGAGAGTGTGTAGTCTGCCCAATTCTGAAACCTCACAAACGCAAGAATCTTTGTAATTCGTACCGCCCTATATCTCTAGCTTCATGTTTCTTGAAAACACTGGAAAGGTTAATTAAAGGTAGACTTGAATGGTGGCTAGAGCACCACGATAAATTACCACATTCTCAATTCGGATTTCGCCAGGATAAATCAGTTTATAACAGTCATACTCATTTAGTTACAGACATTAATCAGACTTTTACTTGCAATAAGTTCATGCTTGCTGTTTATAGATTTCTCCTCAGCCTATGACTCCGTCCAGACGCCCATATTGATAAATAAAATAAAGTTGATAGGTTTACCAAATAAATTTACAAAAACTATTATCGATTTATTCCCATCTAGAAACATATACATTAAAGTAAATGGCCATATGGTAGGTCCAAACGTTACACAGATTGGTCTTCCCCAGGGCTCAATTTTAAGCCCTACTCTTTACAATATTTACGTGTCGGATCTCGAAAGTGCGCTTCCTCCCGGGGCAAAAATCATACAATACGCAGACGACGTTTGTATTCACGTCGTCGGAACTACAGTAAATGAGTGTATAGTGTTACTGCATAAAGTTGCTGAAAATCTGAGTGGATGGGCACTAGAGAACGGTCTCACGAACTCAGAGCAGAAAACGTTGATTTGCCCTTTTACAAGGAAAAGGAGATTGGGCTTACCTAATTCAATTAAAATTGGCAAATGGAACTTTCCTTTTCACTACGTCGGCTAAATTCCTCGGACTGACGCTCGATAAAACCTTAAGCTGGAAACCCCACATAAATAAGATGGTGGAAAATACAGAGAAATATTATAATGTTTTAGAGCAATCTCAAACAAAAGTTGGGGTGCAGATACAGAGGTTTCCTTAATGTTTTACAGAGCCACCATCATTTTCTATTCAAATGCTCAGAAAACTGCGGTAAATCAAGCTCAAATTGTTCATTCGAAGTGCTTCAAGGCATTCGAACTCGCTTAGGGTTTTTAAAGAGCACTCCAATAGATATTATTTCAGTAGAAGCTGGCGAGCTTCCACTTTTTCTCAGGGCTGAACTTCTATCTGACCGTTTTGTTTTAAAACTGATGAACAACAGCCCGGATTCCTACAATAAAGTTTGTCAAGTAAATACTAAGGTTCTGGCTTATAGGTTTTGGAATAAAAAGAATCCTCCACAGCTTACAGACAGTCTCATAAGAGCTTCCATGACATAGTCCATTCCAGCAATAAATTGCCTGTGTATTCTGTAAATTTCGAATCCTTGACCAGCAATGTAAATATCACTCAGAGTAAAAATTTATCTGCACTGCCTAAAGATAAAGGAAATGCTTATTTCAACGCTTTTGTAAGTAGAAAATGTCCTCAAGGATATTGTATATATACAGATGGATCCAAACATGGAAATAACGTGGATTGTGCTATGTTTGACCCCTCAGCTAACTTCTGCAAATTAATTCGGTTAAATAAATACACTTCAGTATTTACCGCGGAACTCATTGCTCTTCGCCTGGCTCTCCAATATATACAGCTCCTACCTTCTAAAAATTACTTAATATTATCTGATAGTCTTAGCGGTCTAATTAAATTAAAAAAATCTCTGCACTCACCTCCCCCAAATCATATTCTAACAGAAATCTTGGAGTTACTTAGTATTTTAAAAAACGAAAATATCTGTAAATTTCATATGGATTAAGGGGCATAGTGGGCTCACATAACGAAACCGTCGATTGATTTATTAGCCAACGAGGCAGCGGTGTACCTGGACTACAAGTTATCTCCGTCTGACTTGAAGAGGATACTAAAGAGAAGAATAATTGAAAAGTAGCAAAAGCAATACGAAGCCAAAGCAAGAAGGGTAATTTCTACAAAGAAAATGTGAAGAAAGTTGACACAGTTCCTTGGTTTAAGGAAATGGCGGCTCATAAACATATGGTAATCGCAATTAGCAGGCTGAGGTCTAACAACGTTGTGTGTGGCGCTTATTTGTATAAAATAGGACAAAGAGACTCCCCATTATGCGCAACTTGCAAAGTTAAAGAGGACTTCCAACATATCGTAATGTTATGCCTATTATTTTCCATTCCAAGAAATAAATTATTTGATGAATTGTTTAAATTTCTGCCCGCTCCTTTCCACTATAATCAAATAATCTTTTCTCAGATATTCGCAGTTCTAAATTTACTCTACGAATTAAAAACTAAAAATGCGGCTAGGTTATAATATTAACGCTGGAAAAGACCTATAATGATAGCTAAATACCTTTTGGATAAAAATACTCTAAACACTCTCCCTCCTAAATTGTTTGGAAAAGACTTAAAATTTATTATATTATAATGACATGAGCGCTGGCTGTATGGCGAAACGCTAATGCCAAAAAAAAAGTCCAAATCAACCAAAAAAACCTACATAAGAGTGATTACAATGAATCTACAATGAATTGGATTTATAATTACGGGTTATCGCTCTGGCCCTGGTTATCACCTCGTTCGTGGCAGGCCCATTCGTCGGTATGGCGAAATCCCTGCGTTCAGGTAGGATTGTCTTCCTGCCCTCCAGTGGTCCAGGACGGAAGACGATGCCAATACCAGACGAACAAATATCTAAAATCCTCCGAAGAGTTCGGACTGCTCACAACAACTCTCTTCCACGTGAGGTAACCTCCTTCTCTCCTCTCACTTCTCACCACGAGGGGTAACCTCTGTCGTTCGCACTGCCACCTACTTCCTCCCGGCAGTGTAAGTAGTGGAAAATATAAAGAGAAAAATTCCTCTTCTATTCTTTTCCTATTTTTTTTGTTTTCTTCTTCTTTAAAAAGAATTCCAAAATAATAATGAAATAACTACTTAATACAATAATTGCCAGCTGACGTTCCCGCAAAAATCAGCATTGCCGCGGGACAAACAATGCACGCTACAGTACGAAAGGTTAAACGAGTCAAACGATTGTGACAGATCGGTCTGGCAGTGCATGCTACCTAGTGGCTTCCTAATGAACCAATTAGCTAATTACTATGGACTAGCTACATGGATTAGCACAATTCTAAATCTAATCTCTACCCGTAACAACTTCCCCCTCCAATCCCTGTTTTTTTCCTTCTCAACCTTTCACTGGCAGTACACTCATAACTATAGACATAATCAAAGATGTATCAAGACTTCCAAACTTCTTTAAGGTCTGTAACTTGGCTACAATTTTTTCAAATTATGTATCTATATTTGATATTTTGGTTAGTTATTTTGCTACTACTACATTTTATTTTTATGGTTCTATTGATTTATTTCTAGTGTTCCGTTTGTACTAGCTATATTCTTATTTGTATATTTTTACTTTCTCTTACTCCTAGTAAGAGGAAGTATTGTAATCGTGTCAAATTTTCGATATCGAGTTATCACCGGAAATATCCGTTTTGAGGTACCCTGAGTCCAAAAAAGTGGTTTTTAGCAAATGGTCTGTGTGTATGTATGTATGTGAACAGCATAGCTCAAAAACGAAAAACCGTAGAAAGTTGAAACTTGATATTCCGCTTAGGTATCACCAAGCGGATATGACAGTACGTTATCTGTAAATCTCAACCGGAATAGTACCACTTTACACTTGGATTTTTACTTTTAGGATTTTTCTCAAAAATGGCTCCGGACGATTTCTTTAAACTGAAATATTCAACCCAATTCAAAGAGCTACAACCTTTATTTGAAACATTTCTCCGGGAAAATGCAATGAAGGGCACTTTTGGGGGAGGGGTAGGGTTAGGTTTCCATCTAAAGTGCTATTTCAGTTTACTAGACAATTCTGTCATCTAAATAATGTTAATTAGAATTAAATATGTTGTTGAAATTCCGAGTTTGAAAAAAATTGGATAACGGGAAGTGCGTTTACTTTACCACTTTACTAAATGATTTTTTCACGATTTTCTCAAAAATGGCTTCGACGATTTTTTTGAAACTTCATATATAAAATTAAACATGCAAAGATCTACATCTTTTATTTAAAACGTTTCTTTGGGAAAATTCTTTTAAGGGCACTTTTAGGGGTGGGGTGGGGTTATGTTTTTTTCTAAAGTGCTATCATAGTTGATTATACAATTCTATCATCCAAACATAATTAATTAGAAATAAATAGATGGCTGAAATTCAGTTTCAAGAAAATTAGTAAACCGGAAGTGCGCTTGTAAAATGGACAGTTTTTTCAATTTTCGACGAATTTCATTAAATTTGGTACACAAACTATGAAATTTGTCAATTATAATTTTGAGAACTGGAGTAAGAGAAAGTTGTGTGAGTGTTTCACACCAGATTTTTCTTTATAGACAGCCCCTGACGAAGGTAAAGAATGTTTGCCGAAACATCGGGTTTGAAATAAAAACCACTTAAAAATTATTTGGAGTTTTTCTTAGATACTTCCTGGCCGATAAGCCAACAATTAGGTACATCTGATCAAATGATAAAACTTATATATTTTTTTAAACTAAGATAATTTTAGTCAGTTGCCCTAACGTGGTCAGGTATTAACTAAATCCTTAAGATGTCAGGTATTAACTAAATGTAGTTATGTTGTGCTGCTGAAGACAGTGCCAATAACACTGAACAAACCCAAACAACATTTGAAATGTTATGTCATAAATTAGAACCGAAAAATTTATGAACAATTTTTCCGGAAAAATGTTTCAAATAAAAGTGATACATTTATCAGAGAAAAGTTAGCATTCCAAGTTTAAAGAAAATAGTAGCCATTTTCGAAAAATTCTCAAAACTCTAAAATCTTTTCTGTAAAGTCGCATTTCTGGACAACCGATTTTCATCAAATTTGGAATTGTAGCAATGGTACTAATGTACCTTCAATTGTAGTAGTAGTACCAGTATACTGAAGTGCAACTTTAAAAGAAAGCTGAACATTACTCTTCCCACAGAACCCCCCAAAAAAATGTTTCCTGAAAAATGTCTCTAATTTCCTGAAATTTTTACAGAATAATTTCAAGTAAGTGTTTATGAGAATCAAGTGGTGTGCACAAAAAATAAAAAAATACTATCCTACCTTCCAACATTAGGGAGGGGGGCGTTGTTCGCATTTGAGATTGTTCTCATGCGCTCCCTGAATATCTACGAGTAACTAAACGAACAACATGAATCGTCAGCGCAGCCTAAGATACTGGACCACGCGACGCAGAATGGCTGAATAGCCGAAGTTATGGCGTAGGGGAAAAGAAACAAAAACCTTCTATCAAATCCAGGCGGACAAACAAAGAAAACAATTCCCCAGATTCTCTGCCTAGTACTGTTATCGGAAGGGCAGCTGCGCTCTCTATGTTATTGAATCTTTTCTTGTATGCTCTATTTCTCCCATGCCCAGAAGGCACCTTTTATGTATATGTAGGGATTTGATATTAAAAGACTCTATTTTAATCAGCATATGTGGTTTAGGGTTCTAGAATGTAGACAATCTTTGCTTTTATTATTATTAAATATATTTTCGTTTTTTTTTTTTAACTTTCCCTGCTTAATAGCCAGGGCGCAGGTCCTGCGCGTATGCATTTAGCAGAACCTGCACTACGTGTTTGCGTGTAAAGAGAGAGAAGTAAACTCATACCAACCTGTTTCTATGATTTCTGCATACAGGGTAAATGGTCCACTTGGTTTATTGTCGGACAGGTTGCTTGGGCTGCCACTACTCCCATTGTCAGTTTCGGTGGAACCTAAAACATGAATGTTCTTTAAGCATGTAAAATTATTTTAGAAAGAGTAAATGACAAGGTATAAATATAACTTCAACATAAAGATTCACAACATAACTGAAGAGATATATTAAATATTTCATACTGTTCTGAGAAATAACAAATTCTGGAAGTGACGCAGTATCAGAATTGAGACTGACTTCATCTAAAGAAGCGGTGTCATCATCCTCTTCACCTATTCCTGAAGCCAGCACCAATGCCGCCTCATCTATACCACTATCACCGCGAAGAAGATGCAATTCAGACAATAATTTGACATAAGCAGGCGAGTTTCTGAATCCATAAAGACAGCGATCGTCTGTCTGTAGAAAATAATATTTTAATAAGTTACTAGGAATTCTAAGAAATTAATAGCTCAGGCCATTCACTTCAAAAAACAAAATAACGACCCTTTCAACAAGCACACTAATTAGGGAAGTATTGTGATCGTGTCCAGTGTTTGCAATTGATTGAGGATATACATTTTTATAGGTTCTGGTTAGGAAAAAAAAATGTTTTGCGAATGTGTGAACAAAATATCCCAAGACGAAAAAATTCGAATTTCGTGGCACAACTACTGCATCTGACACGAAGGTGTCGGTCAAAATCCATCAACCGGACTTTACTGGATTTTTTCTTCAAATTTTTGTATTTTTTCAAAAATGATTCCATTTTCATTAAACTTCGCAAACTAACAACACAGACGAAAGCCTATACTTTTACTTTAAACATTTTCCATCAATTGCTGGAATTCCAAATTTGAATAAAACCGTCGAATATGTGAATGGGATCTGGTATTTTATTCGTCGTAGCATGCATATCCATTTTGTTCCTGACCAGTTTCAGATTTTCATCCGTCGTCAGAACAAATTCACCAAGGTTGTGTAAAGAGAAGAGTAAAACAACAAATGTGAATGTAACAGAAACATTAAATTGAAGTGAACTCTCTATACGAACTTGGTGAATTTGCTCTGACGATGAACGAAAATCCGAATCCAGTCAGGAACAAAATGGATATGCATGCTACGACGGATAAAATACCAGCTGAATAAAATCGGTTGGTTAACTAAAAATGCTTTTGCGTTTTTTTTTTTTTTTTTTTTTTTTTTTTTTTCTAGAAATGGGCTAAAACGATTTTGTTTAAACTTGGAATGTTAACTTCACAGATAGAACGAATCTTTTTTAGTTGAATCACTTTTGTGGAAAAATTTAGTTAAGAAGTTCAGAGGAATCTGTGATGTAAATTTCAAATGCTTTGTTTCTTCAATATTACTGGTGCGGTCTTCTGGACTAAAATGTAACTAATAACGGCGACAACTGCGGATTGCAGTGTAACTAATACGACGACAATCATTGCATATATCTATCGTTTTATTAGTTACATTGTAGTCCAGAGTTGTCGAGTTGATTGATCGACAACTTTAAAGAAAATCATTTAATTTTATGTGGGGGGGTTAAGCAATTCGCGTCCGAGATTGTTCTCACGTGTCCTCTGGATACCCAACTAAACGAACAATATCAATCGCCAGCGCAGCCTAAGTTCTTTTATACTGGGCCGCTCGACGCAGAATGGCTGAATAGCCCAAGTCATGGCGTAGGAAAAATAAAAAAAATTAAAATGGTATTCATTCAAATCGTCAGGCCTTAAAATTACAATGAGATGTTTGTGCGGCAATGGCCAGAGGAGTTTTTAAAGAAAAATAATTCTTTGTTGCTCTACGTTTCGGGTACCATTGGTGTCTTTCATCAGGAGCTCTGTAAAAATTTATTGGAGAAAATACAGTTTTCTACAGTATAGTAGTTATAAAAAGTGCAGAGATTTATAACAAATTTAAATACTTCTTTTTTTGTTCCCCATACCTCATCTCCCCCATTCCCTCTTCTCTTTCTCTTCTTCATTAACTCCCACTCCTCAAATGAACTCCCTCCAGTACCACCAGTCACCTAGGGTGCGTAACACTAATTTAAAAGGTGTTTGTATCTGCTCGGACAGCCGGGCTGCGTTGAAGGCGATTAGCTCATGTGTCTTCACTTCCAGAATAGTGTTGGAATGTTCTAAAAGACGGGAAGATCTTTCTTTATTGAAGGATGTGCTTCTGGTCTGGATTCCAGGTCATATGGGAATCTTTGGGAATGAGTAGGTAGATAGGTTTGCCAAATTAGGCGCCTCTTTCACTTTCATTGGTCCAGAGCCTGCTGTTGGTGTGTCTCCTGGCACATGTTTGTCAGGCTTCCAGACGTGGATGACGTCACAGCACTCATCCTTATGTCGGCAGTCTATGATGCTCATTGGGGGTCCGGACGGAGCTTTGAGTAGCGGGATCTGATGTCTTTCACGGACCTATCTCAGGCATCTGGTTGGCTTCCTCATTGGGCATTGTGGATTAAGGAGACATCTCCATACAATGGGACTCATGCCTGACCCCTTTTGTAGAGTTTGTGAGACGGAGGAGAAAACACCCATGCATCTGATGACGAAGTGTTTGGGTTGTGAGGAGATTAGGTTTAGGACCTTCGGCCGGAATAGGATATTGGTAGAGGATCTTAAGCTATGTCCTTTTAAGGTTTTGATCCGATTTGTTCGGTCTGTGGTGAAACTTAGGTGGGTAAAACCTGGAACTGGACTTTTGTTCCAGACCCAGTAGTTGATATTCTTTAGGGGTAGCTATATGGGCCCCCGGGGAGGCTTTGGATAGCATAGGGTTTCGCCCTACCCTTCCTTGAATAATAATAACCACCAGTCACCTGTTTTTCTGACATTTTCACTTCCTTTCTCGTTTCTTTTTTAATTACAGTAGAGCCTCCTATAAAGGGCACTCTCACTAGCGGCCACCTCCATTTACAGGGAGTTTTTGGATTTCCCCGTTTTACCCCTATACACTTTCTGTATACAAAGACCTCCGTCAAACGGTCACTCTACAAAGCGACCGCGGGCATTGATTTTCGGGAACGGATTATATGTTTTATCTCCCACCAACGACCACCTTATTATTAAAAGCTCGTAAAAGAACAATGGGTCGTGCCTCTTACCTGTTTTGGTTTATATGAAAAACCATGGATCATTTTTCAATATTACTTTGGACGAACAACATTATTTTTGCTGATTTGTCTCTCAAACGAAAGTGGTTAACTCTAGAAGAGAAAATAAATGTGTTGGAAGATTTTGCAAAAACCAAGTCGAGCCATCGTCAACTTGCCGAAAGTTTGTTCCATTTTTCTAAGAAATTCAATTAATACTGTGAGTTTGCGTAATTTCGAACAAAAAGTTAATTATGTACACAATTTTTTTCTTCTGTTAAATAGGTTTGGAGTTGGAAAACGCAGATTGCCAATATTTTGAAGGATCGAGATGGAATCTACAAGGCCTGGCGTGAAAATGGCACAACTCAACATGTCAAGAAGAAAATGAAAACAGAAACATGTGCGTTAGACTCGATCATGTTTGATTGGTTTTGCGCCGTCCGAAATAAAAATATGCCAATTTCTGGTCCACTCATCCAAGAAAAAGCCGCAGAGGTTGATAAATCTCTTAACATCGATGGATTCAAAGCATCAAATGGATGGCTTCAAAAATTCAAAATCCGTCATATTAGCAATAAATAACAGGCCTTTTTGCGGCGAATCAGCAGACCTTCATCTACAAACTGCATATGATTGGAAGAGAGAAGTAAAAAATCTGTGTGAAGGATATGCTGAATGTGATATTTTTAATTGTGATGAAAAGCCTTACCAAATAACGACAACGCAGCTTGCCATCCGTCAGATTTGCAACAGTCCAACGTCAAGGTTATCTTTTTACCACCGAATACCAGTTCGGTATGCCAGCCAATGGATTTGGGAATAATAAAGGCCTTCAAACAACACTACAGGAAGTTAATTCTCCGTCGTCTAATTTCGCTTGTTGAAACCGCTCAAAACGTAGGGGAATTAACCAAAAAAGTTTCCATTTTAGACGCTTTAATGTGGATTTTGTCAGCTGTGAAAGAGGTCAAACCTGAGACCGTGCGTAAATGTTTTTTGACAGCAGGATTTTCGTCTGACTTCGAAGAGCATTCATCAGGTGATGATTCTGCTCAACAAGAACTGCTGGATTTGCTGTACGCATTCACCTGTGATTGAGCGTTCAGGAATATCTATCAATCGAGGATCAAATTCCAATCTGCAATTCCTCAACAGATGTGCAGGATTATATAGCTGAAAAATTAGCCGATACTGAAGAAGCCATTTCAGATGACGAAGCAGAAAGTGAACCTTCAGGAAATGATGAAACAGACGACAAAAAATTATAATCAAGCTCTTGAAATGATCAATTCGCTGAAAAAGTTTATAAAAAAAGGAATCACACAACCATCTTCCAAGTAGTGAGTGAAGTGCAATGTGAACTTGAAAAACAATACGCTTTGAAAAACAAAAAAGTGTCCAAAAAAAAATTAGTGATTATTTTTGCAATGTTGAGGAGTGTCGTAAAGGTGTTCATCAAGTTTAGCAATAATTTACTGTTTATAAAGTGATAAAAAAAGTTAAATGTGAAGAAAAAATGCATTGTAAATTTATATTGCTAACATATTTGTTATTGCACAACATACAGCAGAATAATTATGCAATTATTATGTACATTTTTAAATCTATTAATAATAAACAATTTTTAAACAGATTTTTGGAAAAAACCCATATTTTTTCATTATGAAACTTGCCTACCCTCCTTCTAATGGCCATTTCAAAAAGCGGCCACTTTGCTTTGTCCCGCCAGTGCCCGTTATTGAGAGATTCGACTGTAGTTCAGTAAAGTGAACGAATTTTCCATTCACAAATAACCCAAGTTTTCTTAGTCTACTATTCTGGCTCGCCTCCTTCATTTCTTTTTGAATTTTAAGAAGTTCCCTTACGTTGCAATTGCATGAATGGATCGTAATCCTCAGATATGAATATTTTAGAAAAACAGTGTATACAACATTTGTTATAAGAATATGTGTTCGGTAAAAAACAGGAAATAAAATAATAAACGAAATTAAAAGGTGAGTTCTGTTAAATAAAATTAAATGAAATAAAGTAAAATTTAAAAGAAAATAATAGAAAATATTAAGTGGACTGTATAGAAAGAGAAAGAGTAAAGAGTGAGCCAATGGGCTCATATAACATGAACAAAATGAATATTAAATTAAATGCAAAATGAGTAGCAAAAATATTTATTATATTCAACAAGCCAAAAGGAGTGGCGCTTACCTTAAACGCAGACACCTTTAAAGTTAGTGTGGTTCGACTGAAGTCCTTCAGCCCATATGGGGAATTCAAGGAAATAGGAGACAGGAAAGGAAACAAAAAAGAACCATATGCCTGTAATTACAGCGTCGTTGCCCACACAGTACGGCTGATGAAAATAGATGAAGTAATTAAACGGGCTCCAAGAAAGCTGTAAGGCCGGAGAAGCAACCGGAAGTAGACCATGTGCTTGTACAATCAACCTTAACAGGCCGGGAGAATCCGGAGACAAGAATTCAACTTATTAACACTAACCCCGAGGAAAACCAGATGTGGCAACACATGGGTTTTCACGAAAGGCGAGCGCAAAGTCTAAATTGAGTAGACAGTTTACGTGTTGCACGGACACCTTACTTGTCTGAGTATTAACTAGTGACTAACCTACAGAAGGCAATTTTAAAGGGACTACCCCCTCTTTACAATTAGGACACAGCCTAAATAGTTATAATATTTTAACGGCGGCAAATTCAAATATGGATAAATACCGAACAATATGATTAGAGAGATAAGGTGACATTTGTTAAGAATAGGGCACGGTAGGAGAATTTAAAAACATCATACAAATAATCTGTATTTTAATCCGGGAAATAAGAAAATTTGGTTCCACAGGTTAGAATTTAATAAGAGGTTCATGCAATTTTTTTTTTGTGTCGGTGTGTATGTGTATACATAAACACACACACACACACACACACACACACACACACCCACACACACACACATGCACAGATATGTGTTGTATACTAGTTGCTGGTATGTTTGTAATATTGTTAGGTGTGGGGAATGACCTTAAAGAGTGTGTCTGAATTATAGTTTATTTGGTCATTCATTATGGTTTGTGGATAGTCTAGTGTTTGTATATTTCTATTTTTTCTAGAATGTCCATTCATCTTCCTTTTGTGCCTTGGGGTAATGTCTATACTTTGTGGTTCGTGGTTATTCTTTGTAAAGTGGTTAGCATAAGTGGGGTCGGTTTTGTTGTATTTGTATGAGCGTAGCTGTGCTTTATACCTGTCTTTGAGGTGTCTTCCGGTCTGACCTATGTACGTGCAATGGCATTCGGGGTAAGAGAGTTTGTAAATCCCACTTTTGCCATATAGGTTGGTTGTTTCAGTATGTGTGCATATTTTGTTTACAAGTTTATTATTTGTTCTGAATGCTGTTCTCAAGCCTAGTTTTTTGAAAAAGTTTGTCAGTTTGTAGACCTCGTTCTCTATGTATGTGAAAGTGGCGAACAAGTTGGATGTTGTGGGGTTTTCACCTTGGTTACGGTTCAGTTTGCTTTTTCTTAATAATTTGTTGACAACGCTAGCAGGGTATCCGTTTTTGTGGCTATGTTGTATATGGTGTGGAGTTCGTGTTTGCAGTTGGTCGCTGTAAGTGGTATAGTTTGTAGCCTGTTAGTTAGGTGTCTCAGGGCTGCTAGTTTGTGTTGAGTGGGATGATGGGAACTGGAAGGTATTATGGTGTGAGTAGAAGTGGGTTTTCTGTAAATCGCGTAGTCAATTTTGTTATTATTTCTGGTAAGTTTTATGTCTAGAAAGTTGAGAGTGCCACCGTTCTCTACTCATATGTAAATTTTATATTGGGGTGGAGGTTGTTTAAATAAGCCGGAATATTCAAATTGTTTATCTCTCTTTTAGTAAACCGTTCTATTTCTGTTTTAAGTTCCTTTTTGAATTTATCTAAAAGTTTATCTAGCTCTAGAGTTGTAACCGACATAATTAATTGGTTTAGTTTTATTCGTAAAATATATAAAAATACGTTAGAACAACTGAGTGAGCAAAACGTAAACTCAACTAATAAACTCGTATTAATAAATAGCTAAAAATCGTACAAATAAATTAAGAATATCAATAAACTTGACCTCTGATATGGAGCGACAGATCGTGTGTCCACATAAACACCAGAATACTCTTTCCACCACTTAAGTCTTCAAATACTATTCCAAGTTTTATTAAAGAGTATAATTTTTGTAAGTTAATTACTTGAAAACTGTTAGATAAATTTTAACAAAAATTCACTATATGCAAGATATTATATTACCGCAAACCAAAAAATCAGTGGAAAAAGAAAATAAAAATACTGAATGCAGAGCACGATGTGAACAGCACCAATACAGCAACTCGAAGATCTTGCGGAATATTGGACAGAAAAATGAAACTGTCGGTTGAAGACGGAATTCTGTTTTGGTACAGACGAATAGTGATTCCACAGAAATTACATATTAAGATACTAGAAGACTCAAGCAACGGGCATCTAAGTGAACGTTAAATAAAAGAACTAGCTAGGCCAAGAATGAATTCTGACATAGAGCAAGCTGTCAAGAGTGTCAGGATTGCCAGGCAACGCAAAGTGGACCACACTAAGTAACTATCTACCCATGGTGTCTGTGCGGCAGATACCCAAGGTGAGCTGGCGAGCAGCGAGCGAACAAACCAGTAAATTATAATAGGACAAAAAAGAAAAATTATCTCAAATAGAAGAAAGATGAGACTTACCCTTTGATGACGGTGAGGGATGGATTGAAGACGCGATGATGAGTCGATTGGCGGACTGAGAAAGAAAGATGCGGCGCGTGTGTGTGTATGCGCGAGTGGGTTCGGGTGTGGGGAAAGAAGGAACTCAGGTGACCGTAAAGGAAGTAGAGTGCTCGTAGAAGCGGATGACGCTGTTGTTGAAGGGGCGGATGATGGCGAGTTCACTAAGGCGCAAGCGATATGTCCTCGTGAAGGTGATGGCGCGGAGAGATAATTTATTGCTACTCACCGATAGTTAATATTAATTAACGAGGCGCACAGGCACGCGCAAGGCGACAATAACTATAAGGGGAATTCACAACACAACATAGATAAGAGAAGAAGAAGCAGTAAAACAGAATGTTGTATCGGCGAGGAATTGAAGGCATGTGAGGCAGAACACACAGCGTTTGCCGGATGGGCAAGCGGAAATAGAGGGGTGGTGTGATGCGGGGAAGGATACGGTGGAAAGGAGAGAAGAGGCGGAGCGGAAATACTATGGGTGAGGGAGAAAGCGGACGGCGTGGGTAGAGGTTCTGAGAAGGCGCATGCACGCACGGACGGCCGCGCGGGCGCGCGTGTGAGCGAGAGAGCTGGGCGCAGTAACACACCGATCCAACACATGGGCTGCTTCAGTATCCATAAATCATGCATGACTATTTATGGGTATTAACTTATTAATTGTAGTTGGCGCCTACAATACGAAATGGCCGGGAGGATTGTTACCGGAAGGTTATGTTAAACGGGATAACAGCAATGGCCACCAGCTCAGTGGAGAAGGAGTGGGTTTATACCAAGAAGGAAGGGATGAATAAAAAGGACAAGGATGATGTTGGGCGTCACGTTAATTTCAGAGGGAGAGGGGAAAACTAATGAAACCTCTAAAAAAAAAATATATAATTTGGACAGAGAAGGGAAAAGGAAAAAAGAGAAAGTAAAAGGGGGAGTGGGGGATAGGTCAATTCCTAGATCAGAATGAAGACAATTAAAAAAAGAGTATAAACCAAATCAAAAGCTCAACCCTTAAAGAAGAGAATAAGGCAACTTAAGAAAAAAGAAAATCAAAATCAATAAAAAAAAGTTAACAGAGATTCATAGCTAATGTAATGGAATATGATGCAGTACAATATGAAGGGGAAAAAATAAGAAGTCAATCTAAATAAATAAACATAAGTATTAAACTAGCCAAACCAAAAAAAAAAAAAAATTTAAAAAAAATGGAAAAACTGATTGACGATAATAGGAATCCGAACCTTAAATTAAATGCTATCAAGTCGACGCCTTAGCCCACTCAGCCAACGTGACTCAACAATACTTAATGAAATTATTTCCAGTACTGATAATTGTAATAATTCTCTGCCTCTTAACTAGCTTCATTGAGGAAGATGAATAGTTCTTTTTCCAATAAATAGAACTGAAGTAAAGAGAAACCAATTGCAACAAAAAATAAATAAATATGTCTACCTTACCTGAGAAAAGAGAAAAAGATCGCACAATCTGTCTGTCTGACAATAATTTTTCCTCTCTCTCCTCTCTCCAGCCTTAATTATTACCTTTCGTTAAATTTGAAATAGAAAAACCCACCAATAAAGGTGTCTTGAGTGGCGAATAATTAATAAAACTCACTAAGAAAAAAAAAAATTACAATTTATTCTGGAACAAACGAAATGTAAGAATATATCAACTGATGAATATGTACAATACAAGCAGTAATAAAAAAAAACAAAATAAATAGGGGAAAAAATTAAAATAAAAATAAAAATAACTGGCCCCTTTATCTGCCTTATGTACATAAAACAAATTATTTCATAATATAAAACAAAGAAAACTGAAATTCTTGAAAAGAAAATGTTATCGTAAACTAAACAGAAAACAATTATTAAAAAAATTATTTCATTAAATAAGGCAAAGAAAACTGAAATTCTTGCAAAGAAAATTTTATTCAAACTGAACAGAAAATAATTATTGACGCGCCTTAAATTCAAAAATAATAATAATTATTTCTGTTGAAACCGAAAAAGGTGGTAATTCAGCCACTTCCTGAATTCTGAATTT
Organism: Triatoma infestans; assembly: GCA_011037195.1. Classification (NCBI taxonomy): domain Eukaryota; kingdom Metazoa; phylum Arthropoda; class Insecta; order Hemiptera; family Reduviidae; genus Triatoma; species Triatoma infestans. The sequence continues at coordinate 7,136 of JAAEAF010008781.1, read as the reverse complement.
TACCCTGAGAGAGAGAGTTTAAAAAGAAGAACAAAATTATAAAATTTAACAAATTATTCTCCTGAATTTGTTAAAAACAAAGTGAAAATACTACAGTTCGAAACAGTTCTGTGAACATTAAATCATTTCACCTCTCTTTTTCCAATTTATTTATTTAATCAATTAAATAATTTTTTATGTTTTTTAATGTAAAAAAAACTTACGGGTAACCCACATTCATTTCCTTTTCCATAAGGTCAGCTCTATCCAAAAGGCTCTAGCACCAATGCTCACTTTCCTGGATGTTAATCCCCTTCCGGGTACAATTGAAATCTTGATGGCTCACTCTCAAACAGGAAAACAGTAAAAATCCGAGAAAACACGTATAAAGAATTGTGCTCTTTCACTTGCCACCGTGGCTGGCCGTCTACTTGAATTCTCTGGTGCCGTACACGCGCACCGCATACGTCACATACACGTCTATATCTGCAATGTTTATTTCTCTCTCTCCCATTTGTTACTATTATACCAATTCTCTTATGGTACATAGTCTTTCTCTTTACTCTCTTAATTTTATTTTTACTTTCTCTTATTATATTTCGCATTTCTATTTCATTTTCTATCACGTGTATTTTATTCATCTTCCTCATTCATTTCACAATCTACTTTTGTTTTGTTTTTTAACTAAATCTTAACAAAATTACTTTAAATTACCTAATCTAATTTTAATTTAAACTATTTTTACTTTTGGAAAAAATGAACTAGTAAAAAAAGAGCTTAATAATAACGGCCTCCGTTGCACCTTCCACCTACTTATTAAAAAAAAAAAGAAGAACTTAAGGAGTCGAATCAGGATACCAGATCTCACTAGTCTTCCTCCTGGGGACCCAATTTCAGATCGCTGACATGCCAAATTCCTAAAAGATGCATGGTATCAATATCCTCCAACTCATATGTACAACCGGGATATTTTCCTCTTTATCCTGCACTTGAGGAATTAGGGTGCAAGTTTCCCTAAAAAATAACGTTACGCGTCGGAAAGATGTTTAATCTTCCGCTAGACCGTTTGACCGGGAAAGTACTTTACCTCAGGTTATATGAGCGCGTGCCTTCTCGTATGCTCTATCCAAATGATCCTGCACCTCTTGGTATAGGAGAGGCATATCCTTAAATTTCTCTGCGTAGGTGTTTCTGTCTATAGGAATAGGTGTATTTACGTCTACCGGGATAACCTCTTTTTAGTCTTCTCCGGATCGTGCGAGTTCTCGCCCATGATTCAAATATGCCCGTGAATTCCCTACAGCCTCATGAATGGCGGATTTTAAGGCAAAAATCATTTTAATCCCATCTTATCTTTTATCAGGGATGTCCCAACTATAAGGGTTATCTTGTGTGTAGGCCGACAACATAATCTTTATGACCATTTCGGAGGGATTGGCCTGGAGATGATAAACAGCAGTATACCCATAGCTTGACTTCGTGGTTTTCCATGACTTCTTTGAATTGCCTCCCTTTAAATTGCACGCCATTGTCACAGATGATTATTTGAAGTACTCCAAACATGTAGAATACTTGCTCCTCCATTTTATCTGCAACTGCCTTAGCAGTGATCTTTCTTAGGGGAATGAGGATACAGTATTTTGTGAAATAATCACAAACAACGAGGAGGAATCGATTTTGTTTAGTGGAGAGTGTTGAAGGCCCATCAAATCTGCCGTGACCACTTGCCAAGGTCCTTTGGCTATTAGCTGATTTCCCCTAAACACATCATTGATAACGGATCACAATTTTTATCTGAGGGATTTCCAAGGCTTTTGCGCACAAATAACATAAAGTATAACAAATCAGACCGTGCCCAGCTATCAACGGACAAGCTGACAGGTAAACTCCAAGAATTCACCCAGGGAAGGATGTGAGCACTTGAGTTAAAATTATAATTAATATAATAAATGTTTAAGGGTCTTCCTAGAAGTGGCACAAGCCTTTGATAGGGTATGGCATCAGAGACTCGTATTCAAGTTAAAACAACTCCTACCTATCACATATTACCTTATCCTTAAACCTACCTGAGCGAGTTCAAAGAGCGGTATGGTTCTGAGTTCTCGGTCCTGAGACATATCCTAGCTGGCATCCCTCAGGGCAGTATTCTTGGTCCCATCCTACACTCTATTTATACAACACATATCTTCACTCATCCTAAAATCATGATCACTACCTATGCAGATGATACCGCCATACTATCCTCACATCTCGACCCTATATAAGCTTCCCGAATACGCACGAACACCTTAATCTTATTACTGAATGGTTTTCACTTGGCGAACAAACTAAGTATACTTAAGTGCGCATGAATAACATTGAGACCACACATCTACCCCGATGTACTAATAAACAACCAAAACATACCAACATCTAACTAAGCCACTATTTGGGATTTTACCTTGATAGCAGACTTACCTGGAACCCACATACCGAGTGAAAAGACTAGCACTGAACAGGAGTTAGCTTATTAAGATAACTACTTGGCCTAACTCTACTGTGAACACACATACAAAACTGACAATTTACAAAACACTCTTATTACCGATTTGGACCTAAGGAGCTGACTGTGATGATCAGCCAAACCATCCAATATCCAGAAAATATAATCCTTTCAATCCAAAGTCCTTACAAATTGTCAATGCTCCCTTCTACGTGTCCAATCAAACTCTCAATAAAGACTCAATGGGCCCTTCATTTCCGAACTAATTCGCTCAAGTTTTATTACATTCCACACTAATCTATCCGGTCATCCTAATCCAGTAGCTCAAGCCCTCTCTTCCTCTTCCCACCCAGGCATTCACCTCGCGGCTTAAAGCGTCGATGGCCACCTAACGAGATCACCTAATGAACCCTTATTCCAACCTTAATTCCAAGAAAGTTCCAGCAATGGCTGGTTTCTCTCATCATAGTTCCAACGGGTGTAGTGACTACTGTCACATGTGCAAACTCTGTATACAGTCATCAATTTGCATGATGTATGAAGTGTATTTTATAAGTTGCAAAAAAAAAAAAATAATAAAAATCAAATATTACATATAGCTACACTTTCATATTTTAGAAAATATCTTATAGTTGGTATGTTTAAAAATGATTAGTTATTTCTGACAAGAGTTGCAGTGTATAAATAAATACATCAAAACCTACATGTGAATTATTTATAGGTATAACATAAGGGATCTGTAAATTAGGTTAAATTTAAACTGCCGTTGTAAGTTTGAGGGGGGGGCTGAAAAATGTCGCTGGCATGCACTATAATCAATTTATTAGGTCCTTAGGGCCTGAAAACCGCAAATGTAATCGTCATCCCTATATTTATACGTAATAGTGCTAAAACCATTAAATGTTTGGTAAAATTCTGTTGTTTGAAGAGAATTTCAGAATTATTAAGTAGTAATTGTAGTAAGAGGAAGTGTTTGCCAGATTAAAAAATATAAATAAATTTCCAGAATTTCACCATTTATTATAATCCTGATTCCGATGATACCCAGAAATGTAATAACTAGAAAAGTAATAACTAGTATTACTTTACCTGCATCCTTTCGAAAACACAAGCTTGGGCTTCATCAAACCATGTTTCATTTGGTTTCTCTGTTCTTATCCTATAAAGAAGCCGTTTTACAACTACCTCATCTATGTCCAGTCTACAGGATGACTGAAATGAATAAATTACCAGCCTCATGTGAGAATGAATCAATATATCAAATACAGATTGAGGAAATATTTAAATAAAATAATAACAAAAAGCAAACCTTTTCTGTTAGATACTGTTCGAATATGCTATAAGCTGCTTCCCTAATCCTCTCCAACGTCTGTTTTGCAGCACTATACTGCTCGGCGAGAAGTACTTCAGATTTTTCTAACGATGTCTGAACCATATCAGTTAACTGCTGTTCGGTTGAGGCCCTCCAACCTTTGTTTATTTAAAAAAAAAAAAATCAAATATACAATTATTATAAATTATAACATTTATAAAAGTTTATCAATTCTTCATAACATGACAAAATTGCTAATCTTCCAAAGAAGACAAACAAAAACAAATGATTTAATTATTGTTATTTTTAATTTAAGGCGCGTTAGCATCAGTGGCGCCCGGCGCCTTCTCAGCGCACCGCGGGCCGGCCTCCAGACAGTATTCTCTTGGATAATAAGCTGAAGAGCTTCTTAGGATGAGAAAATTTGAAGGCAGCATTGCTGGACTTGATCTCGGAACCCGGTAGATTAAAGTGCATTTTTTTTTTTAATTTTACTCCAATTTCTAATGATAAACTAATCTAACAAGTTAATATCTGAACTGGTGATTTGTAACATCAATCGGATTCTAAATGATAGTGCTGTTGTGAAATTAAGGGAAGTGAGTTAATTTACATAAAATAAATTGTCTAAAACTTGGTGTTATGTGAAAAAAAGTTTTTTATAACCGAAACTAGATTTGAATTGGTGTTTATATAAAATTAAAAGTTCTGGAACAAATCAGAACTTTCAAAAAAAGAGTAAAAAAAGCACCATTTGGAAAAAGAAGAGAAATTTCTAACTTATTCTTTCAAGCGGAACAAATTTTGAATCAGTTTGGTTTGTTATAAAGTGTTGTAAATGAACTTATTTATTTCTGTGGTGCCACGAGTACATAAATTGTTAGTAAACTTTGTATTATGCTATTGTTTATTTGGTTCTCAAATATTGTTGTTTTGCTTAATACATATTATTATTATTTTTATTATTGTCATGTGTTTATTCATTCTTTTGTAGCACTCAATCCAGTGAACCAGTGAACTACCTAATTTTAAAATAATTAAATTTCGTAATAATATCAATCAATATGATTATTAAAAATATGGAAAGAGAAACTGGTATTTTTGAAATTTGAGAATTTGTTTTAATCTTTAACAACATATTTATATTGCTGTGCATATAAATCAGAAAGGTAAGGCAGATTGGATTGCAAAATAGCAGTTTAAGCTTACCTTCTGGGAATACTAGTTTAATGGTTTTCAGATAATTACTACTTCCTTTACGACAAATCCTCTTATACGAGTAACAGAAAATAAAAATTAGAGAGAAATCATGATCAGAATGTTTAGCTTGAATCAACAATAATGATTTAAATTAACAATATTGTTAAACAATTACAGGCTTCAGAATTTTTACCAACAATATTTTATGGTAATAAAGCGGAACTCAAATCACATGGAATTCTATTAGCAAGCATCCAAAAATAGTTTGCACATAGGAAAATTAATAACAAGAAGGAAATATTTCTGTTTTGTTAGGGAAAACAGTATAATTATTTATGTTTTTAACCTATCAACCAAAGATTTTTTTCTCTTTGGACTTTTTTAGTAGTCGTTATTCTAATAAGCAAGATATTGAAAACTTTTATGCTAATTTAGAAAAAAATGTAGATAATAGAACTAAGCTTCTGTCACCTTCAATATTTAAATAGAAAAATAAATAGGCTTGTGCGCCGACTGTTGTCATATGATCCATGAAATGTGACAGCGCAATGTTATTCTTTAATAATACATCTAAAGGAAGTTGGAATAACTTGGGGGATCCTAGCAATAACCTTGAATAATCTGGACCTGAAAATATTGATAACAAAATCATTACCAACATTTCACATCATAGAAATACACCATGATATATGCAATTACCTACCTGGAGCGGCCCCTGACTGTAACCTAGCAATTTGATTTGTAACAAGTTTTCCAAGATAATTTAAGGAGGATAGCTGCTGTTTGATCAATGTTTCCGACTCACCACCTGCATCACGGGATCTCTGTAATTAATAAAAATTTATAAATAACGTATTTCTTCTTTTTTTTAAATTTACTGTTATCTGGGTAGAGCCCATAAAGAGGAGTCTTAAAATGTCACGCATGAATTAAAATACAAAGTGTGAATACGGGAGAGAAAGTAGAAAAAACAAAATAAAACGAAGGGGAAAGAAAAACATAACTATAACAGAAAGGATTACTTCAAACAAGGTCAAAATATTTAGAAAATAAAAGTAAAGTACAACAAGCTTTTAAAACATAACAATTGCAAAACCATTTAGACTTAGAATAATTATAAACAAAAGGCTATTAATATAAATACATATATAGCTTATAAAGGCTATAAATACATATTAGCTTAATTAATAAAATAGATTTCAGTGTCTAATAATATCATAAAGTTATTACTGAAATAGATCTCGATAAAGAGCTAAACTGAGAAATTAGCTGATAACGAAGTCACTGCAAATAGCACAAAATATGTAAAAATGGAACAAGTCTTCACAACTTTGACAAAAATGGCACAAATATTATGATACAGATAATAATGTAATGGATATATAAAAAAATGGAACTATTAGTTGAGTGATGGGGGAGTTGACACACGCACGCACAGCCAGTGAAGAAGAGTGAGGTGGCGCGTCAGAGAGCCTAAGCCGGCAAGTGGTGCACTTCGTACTTACGTGATACAGAACAGTGGTCGACAACCGATGGTCCGTGACGTAATTTGAATGGTCCGCAAAGAAATTCAGGTATTACTTAAATGAATATATTTTTTAAATAAAAAATAAATTTTGTTTAAGCTGTGTTATTATATGGTAAAATAGAACAAGAACATTATATTGATTTGTTACAAAATATTACTGTGACTTATAAAACACCTACCTCAAAGACATTTTAACCCCTACCCGGTCAGCGGCTGGAAAGTAACAAAATAATACTTAATTCTGTACAATTGACTAGGCATCAAATTTGACTACGGCGCACCCTTGGTAATTGAGTGAACTAAAACTCAACAATTCTAAAGAAACTTCTATAAAAATTATTAAAGAATGGAATACTATTCGTTATTAATCTTACTAATTAGACAATTCCACATATAAAACATAACAAAGACTTAATTTATTATTTTTGAGTTAATATTAAAATTACTAATATAAAAATTAAAAAATATGTTAAATCTATATTGTACTCAATGCTCGTATTAATTCGTACCTTTAAAAATTACATAATCTCAATTTATATTGAACAGCAGAAATTATAATCTCAATTTATATTGTTAATTAGTAAATAAAGCGTTTCTCTGTCTCGCTCGGTCGAGATTGGTGAGTTGAATGTTAG
>JAAEAF010008780.1:0-15572 GCA_011037195.1 Triatoma infestans | reverse complement strand
AAAAAAACTGTTCAGTAAAAGCGCACTTCCGGTTTACTAATTTCCTTGAAACTCGGAATTTTGGCCATCAATTTATTTCTAATTAATTTTCTTTGGGTGATAGAATTGTATAATCAACTATGATAGCACTTTAGAGAAAACCATAACCCCTTCCCTCCTTCAAAAGTGCCCTTAAATGAATTTTCCCAGAGAAAGGTTTTAGATAAAAGTTGTAGATGTTTTTGTATGTGTAGTTTATATAAAAAGCTTCAAGAAAATCGTCGGAGATATTTTTGAGAAAATCGCGAAAAAGTGAAAAAAAAATCATTTAGTAAAGTGATAATGTAAACGCACTTCCGGTTATCCGATTTTTTTGAACCTCGGAATTTCAACAACATATTCAATTCTAATAACCATTATTTAGATGATAGATTTGCTTAATAAACTGAAGTAGCACTTTAGATGAAAACCTAACCCCACCTCTCCTCAATAACTGCCCTTAAATGAATTTTCCCGGAGAAATGTTTCAAATAAAAGTTGTTGCTGTTTGTATGTGTAGTTGATATACCAAGTTTGAAGAAAATCGTTGGAGCCATTTTTGAGAAAATCGCAAAAACGTAAAAAAAAAAACTAGTCTAAAGTGGTACTTCCGGTTGAGGAATTTTGACAGGTGACCCACTGTCGGATCTCATGGTGATATCTAAACGGAATATCAAATTTGAACTTTCCACGATTTTTCGTTTTTGAGCTATACTGTTCACATACATACATACACACATACGGACACACACAGACCATTTGCTAAAATCCATTTTTTTGGACTCAGGGGACCTCAAAACGGGCATTTCCGGTGAAAACTCGATATCGAAAATTTGACACGATTACAATACTTCCTCTTACTAGGAGTAAAAATTGTACCTATCTTGCGGTTTACTAATGACACAACTTCTATATTAGGTGCCATTAAAAGTGATCATTTTTTTTTTTTAAAGGAACAAATGAAATTGGCAAGTTCCCCCACTACTAGTTGGCCATCATCATAAACTAGATATAGTAGTGCTTCCACTTTTATTTTATCGCTTAATGCTGTAAGAGGATTTAGTGATTCTTTTCAAAAAATTAGGTTACCATAGAAACACATAATCTCTAAAATAGGAATAAAATATTTTTAGAAATATATGTATTTGTGTGTGTGTGTGTGTGTGTGGGTCAGGATAAAATTGCAGGGAATTCAAAATTTTGTAATTACTGTCATATCCATGTTTAAGGGAAGGGAATAGCCAAGTGGTTAGCGTACTGGACTCCCACGCGGAGGACCTGGGTTCAAGTCCAGCTATGCTACCCTTAGATTTTTTCTTCCTAGGAGGCTCTATAGCTGAGTGTCCAGGGATGGATAGTGTTATCTGTAGTGAGAGAACACTGTCCGGAGGGCGGCAGTGCTCTGAGAAGGCTCCGGGCGTCAATGACCATAGATGTTGTGGCGGCTTAAATTAAAAAAAAAAAAATCAACCATATCTATGTTTACTTTCTTATATATATTTTCTATCCTATAAACTCAATTTGTAAATGAATTCCAAAATAGAATAGCATGATTTTTTTTCTTTACAGTTTCGGAGTAATATTAAGATAGTATTCGGATTGAAGGAAGTAATAATAATCGCACTGTTTATAGTTGTTTATTAAATTTTCTACCGGAGAAAGTCAGCCTAGAAAAGGAATCATAAGGGCGACTAAGTAAATGAGACCAAGCTAAACGCTCTTGTTGAAGAAGATCTTCATTAGACTTGTCACATAGCTTGCTTCAGATAGCATTGTTCGGCATGATGACAATTTCCAGAGAATTGAGTGGCTAACAATGGAAAAAAAGTAGAGCCTATGTATCCTGCATGAGCGGAAGGAGAATCAGAAGTACAGGTTTTTCTAAAATTTCTTGATCGAATATGAAGGAAATAAACCCTTCTTTTTTTTTTGGTTGCATGTAGCGAAGTTCGCATGGGGTATCTGTTGCATGCAGTTACTTGGGGGAGTAGCGAACCCACGGGTTTCCACAGCTCAGTACTCCAGGCACATAGGTAGAACAGTACGTACACTGTACACTTTCAGACAAGGACAACACACAGTACACAAACTAGGGTCTCTACTTAATTGGCGAAAGCCAAAGGGAGAAGGAAGGGATTAGCGCAGTGGTAGGTAGCGCGCTGGACTAGCCCGGGTTCGACTCCAGCATGCTGACCTTAGATTTTTCTCTTCCTAGGAACCTCTACAAGTCTCTGACCGTTGATGAGCAGTGTTGACTGTAGCTAGAGGACACTGCTCGCAAGGCCGGCAGTGCACTGAGAATGCTCCGGGGGGGGGGCACAATAGATCTTTCAGGTCGCAGTGCAATAATCCCCCACAACAATCTACAATCTAACATGTAGCGTAATAGATCATCAGTATGACAATTATCGCCGATCAAGACAATGCTTGATGACAATCACTATTGCATCTAACATGAACGTTTCGATCAAAATTAATTAACCAGAAATGTTACATATTAACTGTTTTTTTTTTCTTTTCTTTTCTTTCTTCAGTTTTCGTTACTTTCTTTAAAAAAAAGTGAATCCAAAGATTTTTCTTTAAAACTTGGAGAAGTACCTAATAAACATAAAATGCCAATCACTATTTTTTTTTTTTTTTTTTTTTTTTAATTTAAGGCGTCCAACATCTGAGGTCATTTGCGCCCGGAGCCTTCTCAGTGCACTGCCGGCCTCCGGACAGTGTTCTCCCGTTACAGACAACACTGTCCATCACCGGACAGTGAGCTGTAGGGGCTCCTAGGAAGAGAAAATCTAAGAGTAGCACGGCTGGATTCGAACCCGTGATCTCCGCGTTGCTAGTCCAGCGCGCTACCACTGAGCTAATCCCTTCCCTGCCAATCACTATTATTTGCAATATTATTATCAGGCAAACCTACTTTTTGGGGGGGGGCAGGCTTATGGGGGGAAACAATAATGTTAAGCTTTGCACTAAAGAACCATTTCAATACAATCTACGGTTCTATCCTACCATCTAAAAACATTAGAAACATTGCTAAAATTCTAAATTTAAGGAAAATCGGTTAATCGAAAGAGCGATTTTATTTAAGAGTTTAATGTTTTGGAGTTGTTTTTGGGGGAATTCCTCGAAGAGAACTGGTGATACGGCCAATAGGTAGATTAATCTCTCCTCTATTAAACCGTAAATAAAATAAATAAATATTGGTTCTTTAAAGTGGAGTGTTTTTACTTTCTCTTATTCCCTAGTAAGAGGAAGTATTGTAATCGTGTCAAATTTTCCATATCGAGTTTTCAACGCAAATTTCCGTTTTGAGGTCCACTGAATCAAAAAAAGTTGTTTTTAGAAATGGTCTGTGTGTGTTTGTGTGTGTGTGTTTGCGTGTGTGTGTTTGTGTGTGTGTGTTTGTGTGTATGTGAACAGCACAGCTCAAAATCGAAAACCCATAGAAAGTTGAAACTTGATATTCCGTTTAAGTTACACCTTGGGATCTGACAGTACGTTATCTGTCAAAATTCCTCAACCGGAAGTACCACATTACTAGTCTTTTTTTTTTTTTTTACATTTTAGCAATTTTCTCAAAAATGGCTCCAACGATTTTCTTGAAACTTGATACGTGAACTACACACACATACAAAGAGCTACAACTTTTATTTGAAACATTTCTCTGGAAAAATTCTGTGAAGAGTACTTCTGGTTCCTTCAAAGTGCTATTTCAGTTTATTAGACAATTCTATCATTTAAATAATGTTAGTAAATAGGTTGTTGAAAATTCAGTATTGAAAAAAAATCGGATGACCGGCAGTGCGTACGTTACCACCTTTATTAAATGTATTTTTTTTTTCACTTTTTCGCGATTTTCTCAAAAATAGCTCGGACGATTTGATTGAAAAACTTTCTATGTAAACTACGTATATACAAAGATGTACAACTTTTATTTGAAACATTTCTCGGGGAAAATTCATTTAAGGGCACTTTTTAGGGGAGGGGTGGGATTATGTTTTTCTCTAAAGTGCTATCATAGTTCATTATACATTTCAATCATCCAAACAGAATTAATAAGAAATAAATAGATACCCAAAATTCCGAGTTTCAAGAAAATTAGTGAACCGGAAGTGCTCTTTTACTCAACAATTTTTTTCAGTTTTTGCTATTTCTTCCATAATAAATAACACCGACGAATTTCATTAAATTTGGTGTACTAACTGCAAACTTTGTCAATCACAATTTTGAAAAATGGAGTAAGAGAAAGTTGTGTGAGTGTATCACACCAGATTTTTTTAACATAGAAAAAAAGGAAGATTGACAGACAAACTTACAACAATATAATGTGATATTTGCATCTATTAATGAAATCTGACTTTATGTAATGTTATATGTCTCTCGCATTAAATTAATGCAGATTAATTGTTGCCGTTGTTTGAGCTGTGTCGTTATTTGAGCTGTGCCGTTGTTTTCCATACTCACGTACATACATATGCTCTGGTTGATTATGGTTGATAGTAATAATGTTGTTGATCACAAGTTTAAAAAGTATGGACGAGCGAGAGAGAATATAATGTTTATTTAGTACAGTTGTACGTTCAATTATTAAAAATTTAACTTTCTCTTATTTATGGTCTTTTAGAACGCTCCAACGACTATAACGAGTTTCTTTAAACTTGGAAAGCTAACGGTATTTACTTAAACTTATGACTTTTACTTGAAAGATTTTTTCAAACAAAAAAAAAAAAAAATCTGGTGTGAAACACTCACATAACTTCTCTTACTCCAGTTATCAAAATTATAATTGACAAACTTTATAGTTTGTGTAACCACCTTTAATGAAATTCGTCGAAAACTAAAAAAAAAAACTGTTCAGTAAAAGCGCACTTCCGGTTTAACTAATTTTCTTTGAAACTCCGAATTTTGGCCATCTATTTATTTCTAATTAATTTTCTTTTAATGATAGAATTGTATTATCAACCATGATGGCACTTTAGAGAAAAACATAACTCCTCCCCTCCCCCAAAAGTGCCCTTAAATGAATTTTTCCAGAGAAATGTTTTAAATAAAAGTTGTACATTTTTGAATGTATAGTTTATATATGAAGTTTCAAGAAAATCGCGAAAAAAGAAAAAAAAAAAAAATCATTTAGTAAAGGTGGTAAAGTAAACGCACTTCCGATTATCCGATGTTTTTCAAACTCGGAATTTCAACAACATATTTAATTCTAATTAACATTATTTAGATGACAGAATTGTCTAATAAACTAAAATAGCACTTTACATAAAAACCTAACCCCACCCCTCCCCGAAAAGTGCCCTTAAATGAAATTTTCCCAGAGAAATATTTCAAATAAAAGTTGTAGCTCTTTGTATGTGTAGTTGATATGCCAAGTTTAAAGAAAATTGTCCGAACCATTTTTGAGAAAATCGCAAAAAACTAAAAAAAATAACTAACTAGTAAAGTGGTACTTCCGGTTGAAGAATTTTGACAGTTAAGGTGCTGTCAGATCCCATGGTGATACCTAAACGGAATATCAAGTTTCAAGTTTCTACGGTTTTTCGTTTTTGAGCTATACTGTTCACATACATACATATATATATACATACACACAGACCATTTGCAAAAAAAAAAAAACTCTTTTTTTGACCTAAGGGACCTCAAAACGGATATTTCCGGTGAAAACTGGATATCGAAAATTTGACACGATTACAATACTTCCTATTTATTACCAAGAGTAAGAGAAAGTAAAAAATGATTTTTGGTGAAACTGAGGCGTTAAATTTCAAATATTAGTAGGATTTGTTCAATGTTATTGGCACTGCCTTCTGAACTAACTATTTGGTTAGTTCTTTCCCCCCCATCATCAGCAAATGAGTCGGATTTGAGGTTTAAAGACAATTTTATCATTTTTTTTATTAAAGTAAATTAATGCCTATTTTTTCAAGCGGGCTTAACGTCCAACTACCAAATTAGATTTCGTGGTCGTGGGCGGAAGCACCTACTTTACTGTTAACATTTTTCATACCAATATAAAATTTAGCAGTCATACGCGGGACTCGAACTGGGGTCCTCCCACTTACAAGTCCATGCTCATAACCACTACACCAACACCAGCCCCTCATTTTTTTTTTATTATTAACTACAGTTAAGATAAAGTTGTGTAAATGTTTCACACCGAGTTTTTTTATTGAAGTTACATAATATAGATACACATACATAATATTATATATTTAATTATATTTATGAGCTCTAAAGTAGAAAGTAAAAGTAAATGAAAGGTAATATATGAAAATTACTACCTGATTAAATTAAACTTCTAACTCACATTGAATGGGTATACCATTAAAGGGGGATGATCGTATAGAATAGAGAGTGAATTAGAGGGTAACTAGAACTAACAGCTCTGGAGCGTTGAAGCTTGGTTACCAGAGTGCATGTACCACTTAGGGGTAAGACCCTTATATATACTACGACAACTCCCTTAGGGTTAGCTTGCTTTAAAGGAGTGAATAAGCAGGATAGGCGTAAACTGTCTTCTCAATTTATTCTAAGTATATATACATGAACATTTTACATTTAAGATGACGTCAATAATGATGTCATTATCCATAGAAAATATTATTTCATTAATCATTTATATTTAATAATAAAAGCAAATTAGTGAGATTATTTCAAATTTTAATAAAAAAAAAATCTGGTGTGAAACACTCACACAACTTTCTCTTACTCCTGTTCCAAAATTATAACTGACAAAGGTTATAGTTTGTGTACCAAAAATATAACGAAATTCGTCGGTAACTGAAAAAAACTGTTCAGTAAAAGCGCACTACCGGCTTACAAATGTTCTTAAAACTTGGCATTTAGGCCATCTATTTATTTCTAATTAATTTTGTTTGGATGATAGAATTGTATAATCAACTATAAAAGCACTTTAGAAGAAACTGTAACCCCACATCTCCCCAAAAAAAGTGCCCTTAAATGAATTTTCCCAGAGAAATGTTTTCTATAAAAGTTGTAGATCTTTGAATGTTTAGTTTATATGTACTGTTTCAAGAAAATCGCCGGCGCCATTTTTGAGAAAATCACGAAAAAGTGAAAAAAATCATTTAGTAAAATGTTAAAACAAAAGCACTTCCGGTTTTTCTATTTTTCTCAAACTCGGAATTTCAACAACATATTTAATTCTAATTAACATTATTTAAATGACCGAATTGTGTAATAACCTGAAATAGCACTTTAGAGGGTAACCTAACCCCACCCTTCTCCCAGAAGGGCCCTTAAATCAATTTTCCCAGAGAAATGTTTCAAATAAAAATTGTAGCTCCTATTATATGTAGTTGTTGTGTCAAGTTTAAAGAAAATCCTTGGAGCCATTTTTGAGAAAAACGCAAAAAAGTAAAAAAGTCAACTAGTAAAGTGGTACTTCCGGTTGAGGAATTTTGACAGATAACGCACAGTCAGATCGCATGGTGATACCTAAACGGAATATTAAGTTTCAGTTTTCTACGGTTTTTCGTTTTTGAGCTATGCTGTTCACATACACACACACACACACACACACAGATCATTTGCTAAAAAACCACTTTTTTGGACTCAGAGAACCTGAAAACAGATATTTCCGGTGAAAACTAGATATCGAAAATTTGACACGATTACAATACTTCCTCTTACTAGGAGTAAGAGAAAGTAAAAAGGTAATAATATTCAAATAAAGTATTGTTTATAGACAACTTTCAAGTACTCCTTTTAATACAGTTATGTATAGGGTAAAGCTAGGAGAGATGACAGGGGTAGGAGAGAAGACGCAAGCTTTGATTCTCTTGACCTGGTGGCGTCATGGAAGTTAGTCCAGGAGTAGAGAGATCAGAAGCGAACGTATTGCAAAATTCTTCAGTTATTTTGTGTGTTCTTCAGTGTTCTACAAACATTTATAGGCATCAGCTATATCTGGTGAATACCTGAATTTTCATAACGCATTAGTAAATTTGTGTATACTATATTAATTGCAATTGAAATGAAAGATTTCCTGCTGTCGTTAAAGTTGGACTCGTTAGACATAGTGTTTACCAATTTTCATGTCGATCAATCATGTTACCTTCACAGAGGATAGATCTCCTACCTATGGTGCGTCATCTATCCTACCATACTAGGAGAGAGACGGCCAAATGTAGTGTATTTGTATTTTGTTTCTGCAAGAAATGAGAATGTCTTTATTTTGAAAAATAACATTTTTTGGGTGGATATTAGTAGTTGACATATGTTTTATACTGGCCTAATACTGACATATATTCTTTTAATACTGGCCTAATACTGGACTGGCCTGTCAGGAGCGGGAGTATGGTTGCAGGAGTTGGATAGAGGAAGTTCGGTGGCGTTTGGTGGTTTGGCCACTGTCTTCCAGTCCGAGGTGGTGGGCATTATCAAACGCTGCCGCCTTGTGGGAGAGTGGCAGGGAGAGATCAAAGAGGTGCGGATTTTCTCTGATAGTCAGGCCGTACTCTTTAGTCAGTCGTGGGACTGAGAAGGCCTTAAGGGCTCGGAGGGGTAAGTGGTCTCTATTGGATACCCGGACATGCGGGAATAGAGGGCAATGAGAGGGCGGATCAGTTGGCTAGGGAGGGATTATCATTACCATTTTGTGTCCTGAACCAGCCCTTGCCGTCACAAAGAAGT
This sequence comes from Triatoma infestans, assembly GCA_011037195.1. Lineage (NCBI taxonomy): Eukaryota > Metazoa > Arthropoda > Insecta > Hemiptera > Reduviidae > Triatoma > Triatoma infestans. The sequence goes on along the minus strand of JAAEAF010008780.1, from coordinate 6,896 downwards.
TTCGTGATAAACAGATTAAACTTCGGGAGATGAGAGTCTTGGAGAAATGCTGGGTGGGACACGCAGGGGTGCCTCCAAGCTGAAAGATTTATAAAAGCAAGTAAGCAGGGAATTTCGAAGTATCTCCTGTCCCTCAGTAGGACAGGTCTGAGGACCTTGGTGGGGGTAGGTCTCCAGACCCCCGTTTCGCTGTACTAGGTTCCGCGTATTTTGGATGGCCCCACTCTCGCAGAATTGCCTGGGCGAGTTGGAGTTTAAAGATATCCAGGGATATTGTAAACTGACCGGTAAGCTACCGGGGGAGATTAATTAAGGGATTATGGGGGGCATCGGGGGGATAAAAGCCACATAGGCTTAGGTCCCACGCCATTAAGCACCCGGCATAATAATAATATCCCCTCAGTTTGCTCCTGACTGTGATAGCGAGCGGATCAAAGTACACATAACAGTGCAGTGTCTTGTTATCTAGTTCTCATATTATTAATTCAATATTTCTTTTACTTTTACTTTCTCTTCTTCTTTTTTTTTTTTTTCTATCTTAAATTAACGTTAATTCGATAAATATTTTATTTCTTATTTAATTTTATTACTATTTTTTTTTTCCTCTCGATCATGTGATTTTTTTTTTTTTTTTTCGAACAACTGCATATATTATTGTGATTTAGAGGGTAAATATGGAAGGTGAACCTCCAGAAAAACCACCGGATCCCGGGGGCACTTCTACATCGACATCTAATTGGGAAAGAATCAATATGAATAATGAGGAAAAGGTTTACAATTTGAAAGGTAATAAATATCTAAGGTGTTTTAAACCACCATATTGTGTTTATATGGAAAAATCTACTCAGTCTGATGAGCCTCTTCAGGATATCAAAATTGGGAAATTATTAAAGTTCTACAATGTAAAAGACATTCAGAATGTAGATAAAGTTGGGAGACAAAGGGTCAGAATAACATTCAAGAAATTAGATTCTGCAAATGGTTTTATTACTCATGGTTTATTGATTGAACATGGCTTCAAAGCTTACATACCGAATCAGTATGTCCATAGGGCAGGGGTGATTAGAAATATTTCAGTAGATATGTCTGAAAAGGAGATAGAAGAAAGTATATATTGCCCGTATCAAATAGTAAGCATAAATAGAATGTATAGAAGAGCTAAAAACGAAAAAGGAGAATTTTTAAAAAATGAAAAAGGGGAATTTACATTAGTCCCAACCAGTTCTGTTAAAATTGTCTTTCATTCACAAGTACTCCCTCAGAATGTGCAAATATATTTGGCCAATAGGAAAGTTGAGCCTTTTATTTATAGAGTGACACAATGCCTACAATGTTTGCGTTTTGGGCACATTGCTGAATTATGTAAGGGTAAACCAAGGTGTGCAAAATGTGGAAACACTGAGCACACTAAAGAAGATTGCATAAATCAGGTGATATGTGTAAATTGTAAACAAAGTCATCCAGCTTATGATAAGGAATGTCCAGAATGGGAGAGACAAAAAATTATTAAGAAGGCCATGTCCTCTCAGTCACTATCCTACACAGAGGCTGATAAAAAATATCCTAAAATCAGTGTTCCAACTTTTAACTCTTTTGAAATTCTAACTGATTTCCCTCCACTCCCAGAAAGTCATCAATTAGAGCCTACAACTGATTATAATACGTATTCAGAAAAAGTTAAAAAATCTAATTTAAAAAAACGAAAGACAATATCTCCTTTAAAACCTCAAAGAAAAAGGAGTGACGATTTTGATAGCGAAGATAGTGAAAAATATGTAAAAGAAAGAGAGATTAAAGATATAGAAATGAAAACCTGCGATTATGTGAATCCATACAAAACTAGTAAATGTGAAAAATTCATTTCAGAAGTTGCCAAATTATTAAACAATCTCAGAAATCATAGTAATAGAGATGAGGCAGAAGTTTTGGACCTGATAGGAGCTACTCTATACAAATTAGTAACAGATAATTCTAAAATTACAGACAAGCTCAAAGACAAATACAAACCAACGGTATCTGGTATAGAACCTATTAATAATTCAACTTAATACCCTGTAATACTATTAAGAATAATAATAATAAACAAATGACAATAATAAGTAAATGGATAATATAATAAAAAAGATTAAAATTAGTATCACTCAGTTTGGGTCTTATTTTAACCCTATTCCTACATTTTATCACAATAAATGAAGAATATAAAAATAATACAACACAATTCTCGCAGTGCAAGTGGGAAATGGGAAGAAATTGTTAATTATTTAAATATATCAAAAGCACATGTAGCCCTACAAGTGAAACTTGGTTTCGAAAAAATAGAGAATTTAAAATAAATAATTATAACATAATTCGTAAAGACAGAGATGATGGGTACGGGGGTGTGTGTATAATTTTACATAACTCTCTGCAGTATTCAGTTGTCGACATGCCCGACCTTTACCCCATTGAGGCAGTTGCTGTGCAAACAATAAATACAACACCCAATCTCTATCTATTCTCTGTTTATGTACCTCCTAATACAAATTTGGAAAGACAAAATGTAAACAAACTATTTAATTTTATTAATCAAACTCGGTCAATAATTATGGGAGGCGACTTTAACGGACATAATTTTGTCTGGAGTGATCGTGAATGCAAACGAGGAAAGTTAATTTGGGATGAAATATTTAATTCAAATCTATTATTATTAAATGACGGCCAACCCACGAGACGAACTTCGGCGGTTGATCTTACTTTAACTTCGGTTCACCTGTTTAATACAATAAATTGGGAAGTTAGCGATGAAACTTTGGGCAGCGATCACTTTATAATCAATATCAGTATAAATGCAAATGTTTCACTAAGAAAAACAAGCCGAAGAAATTATAAGAAAATTAATAATGATAAATTCATAGAAGAAATAAATAATAGGCTTGACCCAAATAAAATTTATGACGTTGAAGAATTCACTAAGTTAATAAACTTAGCGGGGGAAGAAGCGATACCTAGAATGCATTTAAACCATCCTAAATTCACCCCTAAGCCTTGGTGGAACAATGAAATAAAAATAGCCTATAAAGAAAAAAATGAAGCCTGGAAAATCTATTTAAATAATCTAACCCCGGACAATTATAGCTATTATAAAAGTAAGTTAAATAGAGTAAAACATTTAATAAAAAGAGGAAAAAAGAAAACATGGAGGGCTTACACGGAGGCAATAGATCCTTCCAACATACCTAGCACATGGAGAATAATTAAGAAATTTCAGGGCAAATATAACAATAAAATTCCCAAACCACTTTCTAGTAATGATTCAGCTGAGGAATTTCTAGGAACTCTTACGCCAACGAATGCAAGCAATCGCATTTTAAACTTCAATTATAATAGTCCAATTAATAATCATCAGAATATAATGAACTTGGACATAAAAATAACGGAATTAGAGGCCGCGCTTTATAATAAAAAAAGTACAGCATCTGGGTGCGATGAAATTAATTATGATATGATTAGGAAGCTGCCTGATAAATGTAAACACACATGGTAAATATTTTTAATGACATATGGCATAGCTCATCCTGCCCTCAAGACTGGAGAACAATAATAATTTACCCAATACTTAAACCTAATAAAGATGCTAATAACGTTAAGTCTTATCGCCCTATTGCACTAATTAACTGTTTAACCAAAATTTTCAACCTTATAATTAAAAATAGGCTTCAGTGGTTTATAGAAAATAACAATATATTAAAAAATACATGTATGGGGTTTAGGCCAGGTAGATCGGCCATAGATAACATTGAGGTCCTCACTAATGACATATCAGTTGGATTTGAAAACAAAATGTATATTCTAGCTGTATTTCTGGATATAGAGAAAGCGTATGATTACGTTAACCTGGAAAAGCTACTTCAGATATTAGAGTCCTTAAAAATTCCTCTTTTATATCGCAACTGGCTAAAGTCATACCTAAGTAAAAGAGTATTGAGTTGGTATTGAATACCGAAGAAGGTCAGGCTAAGAGGGAGTGTGCAGGAAGCTTGCCCCAAGGATGTGTCCTCAGCCCTTTACTTTTCAATATATATACTCTACCCATACATTATGCCGGCGTAACAAAGGGAAAATTATTACAGTATGCGGACGACTTCGTTCTATATACTGAATCCACGAAGTTGGAAGAAGCCATTGGTGCCCTACAAACCGAGATAGATAGAGTCTCTTTAAAATGTTCCGAACTTGGGCTAAATATTAACCCTGACAAATGCTGTTTAGTCCCGTTTACAAGGCGTAGGTGGACGAGAAATAGTCTGAATTTAACAATTAATACTAAGAGAATTAAAGTTGAAAATAATTATAAATTTCTTGGTATTCGTTTGGATTCAAAATTGTCTTTCAGATCTCACATAATAGACTTAAAACAGAGAACAATGAAATACATAAATTGCATGAAAAGCATTGCAGGCGTAAGTTGGGGGGCTCACCCACTGAACCTGTTGGTATTATACAAAGGGACGATTCGATCCATTTTAGATTATGGGGCTAGCACTTACGGTAATACCAGGGAAAATATCTTAAAGGACCTAAACGTTATTCAAAACACTGCACTTAGAATAAGTTTGGGGGCGCTGAAATCTACGCCTATTAATGCGCTGTTAGTCGAAGCTGGAGAACCTCCTCTTGCACTAAGAAGAAGATGGCTGTGCACAAAACGTTTAATAAAAATTTTATCCGATCGCACTCATCCTCTACACAATACAGTGAAATATAATTCTTCACCAAATGTGGATGTGAATAGAAGGGTGTTCTACAACTGCTTAAACAGCTCAAGAAACTTGTTTGATAATTGTCAAATAACTAATGGACACCCAGCATACCAGAATCCATTTCCTGCACAACTGCTTGAAATCAGAGCTACCTCCGCGGTAAATAATATAACCGAGGCCAAAAACGATATCCCTAACACAATTCTTCAAATTGAAACCCTCTCTATGATAAACGAAAATTACAGAGATCATTACAAGATATATACAGATGCCTCCAAAAAAAATAATTACACAGGAATTGGTATTTATGACCCACAAAGACATTTGTCAGTTAGTGGCCCAGTGAACACCTCAGTGTCCATAACTAGTGCCGAACTTCTGGCCATTCTCAGTGCAATTAAGTATGCGCAAAATATAAAAGCGAATAACATTGTAGTATTTACGGACTCTAGAGCCAGCTGTATGATGTTGGAGAAAGGGTACTTGGGGAAAACTAAAAACTACCTAGTTTATGAAATTATAAAATTATTGGAAATGTCCTCATCTTTTAGTTTTCAGTGGGTCCCTGCACATATAGGAGTATCGGGAAACGAGGAAGCCGATAAGGCAGCCAAGAAAGAAATCAGTGGTTTGTATGCGGGTGCTAAATATCTTGTCCCGCTGTCAGAACTTTTTATTAAAGGAAGAGCTCTCCTATTGGAGGAATGGCAACAATTGTACGAGCAGGAATCACAGTACAAAGGCAACTTCCATTTCACATGCGTACCGCGGGTGGGCTTTAGTCCGTGGTTTAGGAAGTCTGGGCTGAGCAGGAAACAAATAATAAAGCTGACACGGTTAAGAACAGGGCATGCGCTAGTTAACAGGAATTTGAAAATGTTCAAGCTGGTAAACTCTGAGAATTGTGTTAATTGCAATGTTCTAGACACTGTGGAGCACCGAGTAATGACATGTAAAAGTCTTGACTCGTTTCGACAGAATTGCCAATTATTTAAAAAATTTCACAGCCTCCCTGACTTAATAAATTCAAGAAATCTGGCAAATTATAAAGCACTTCTCGCTTTTTTAGAGGAAGCTAAAATTATAATTTAATGAACTTATGAAGTATAGGATCTTAAAACATAGGTATCTGACAATATGGGTGTCTCGTAAAAGACACCTAGGTCAAAAAAAAAAAAAAAAAAAAAAAAATCTCCTATATTTTAATACACGGCATAACTTTGAAATGTGCCTCATCTCTCCTAGCTTTACCCTAACTATATTCATTTACCACGGAAAATGTCTCTGATGCTTTCCAGCTCTGCGGAACCAACCACCACCACAAATATATTCATTTATTTTTCTGATAATTACTAATTGATTTGTTTTACATTTCTACCATTCTTCATAGTTCCCAACTTGTTAATTTTCCCTTCTCTGTTTTCTTTGCCAACATACGTTACACCACAACCAAACAATAACCTCCTCCAACATTTAACACTCAATTCTTCCTTAACTGGTATCATATTTTTTAATATTTTTTAACCTTTATATGCTTTAATTTTTATCATATAATTTTCTTTATTTCCGTATTTTTGTTTTGTAGTACCTGAGGAAGGATACCAAAGATGTCCGAAACGTCGAATAAACTTTTTTAAAAATAGAAAGTTTTTTTTTTTTGGCCCCAGCCAACTAATTTTTTGCTTATTTAATTAAACAACGTCCAAACAAAAATATTGTTTACATTGATATTGTAAATAACATTTATATTAGTTATAAACAAAAATACATCATAGCTAATACAGAGTTATTGTGTTACTATATAGAAAAATAAGAGGAAGTATTGTAATCGTGTCAAAACTTCGATATCAAGTTTTCACCGGAAATATCCGTTTTGAGGTCCCCTGAGTCAAAAAAGTGGTTTTTAGCAAATGGTCTGTGTGTGTCTCTGTGTATATATGTATGTATGTATGTATGTATGTATGTATGTATGTATGTATGTATGTATGTATGAGAACAGCATAGCTCAAAAACGAAAAACCGTAGAAAGTTAATACTTGATATTCCATTTAGATATCACCATGGGATCTGACAGTATGTTATCTGTCAAAATTCCTCAACCGGAAATGCCACTTAGCCAGTTGTTTTTTTTTTTTTTTTCCATTTTCTCAAAAATGG
>JAAEAF010008779.1:0-30341 GCA_011037195.1 Triatoma infestans | reverse complement strand
CAACACATTGACAAAATTTCACACAAGGCCAATGCGTCATTCAGTAGCTGCAGACGGCTTTGTGGTGAGAAACTGGGGCCTGCGCCCAAGTTTGACACTCTGGATCTACACTAAGGATCATCAGACCCATGGTCACATATGGGTCGGTGGTTTGATGGACCAAGACGCTGCAGATGTGGGCGGCGGAAAGGCTGGGTGAGATCCAAAGGCAAGCATGCCTGGGTTCTACGGGGGGGCCATAAAAACCACCCCGACTGTGGCGTTGGAAGTCCTCCTCAATTCGCCACCATTACACATCCTCGTTCAAGACGAACCAGAATGGGAATACATATGCTCTTGCAGGGGCCACCTCCCATCACCTCCAGAGGTTGATTGAGGAAATCAAGGCTGACCATCTTCTTGGAACGTCGACTGATAGGATGGTTCCTAGGTTTCATTTCGAAAGGAACTTCCAAATTGTTATACCGAGCAGAGGTGAATGGGACTGTGTACCCCCTGTTCGGTAACTCGATCTGGTATACAGACGGATCCAAAACTCCGAATGGGGTCGGAGCCGGGGTCTATGGGGGCAAGCCTAAAGTTAAGATTAAGGCCAGCCTAGGGAAGAACGCCACGGTCTTTCAGGCTGAAGTCATGGCATTACAACTCTGCGCTAGGGAGACTATAAGGCAAGGCATAGTGGCAAGGAGGCTATAAGACTAGTGGGTAGAAGAATGGCCATATACTGCGATAGTCAGGCATCCCTGAAGGCACTTTCTTCACACTAAATAGTCTCAAGACTGGGTCGGATAGCCCATTTGCCCTAACCGAGGTGGGTACTCGGAACAAACTGACACTCGCTGGGTGCCGGGACTTGCGTGTTTTCTGGGCAATGAAAGGGCGGATGCACTAGCGAAGGAGGGTTCGCAGGATACCTTTAAAGGCCCCAAACCCTTCGCGGCTTGTCCAGGAGCCTTATTCAAACGTCTATCAAAGGTTGGATAGAAGAACAGAGTCTGCTTTGGTGGGAGAGAACACCAGGACAGAGGCAGGCAGAGCTCTTTATCAAGAGACATTTGCCTAAACGTACCAGAGATCTACTGAGCCATACATGAAAAACATTTGGAGTTTGCGGGCAGGGGCCGCTTCTGTAATGACCCTGATGAAGCTCATTGTAATGTGGATGAAACGTCGGTAACCTAGTAAATCACTGACGCTGTCTCTCCCTCCGGAAACTCAACAGTTTTCGGTTTTTGAAAATGATTGCCGCGAAAACCTAGAAAGACCATAGAACTAATCATTTTTTTGTATTACACATTTTTATAATATTGATAACTACGTTCATGGTCACTATGATTAAACAAATATAAAATACCTTAAACCATTTAATCATACCTCTCTTAAATCTATGTAATTAACGGAATTATAACAAAATTTTTCAACATTTATAAATGAATTGAAAATTTAATATTAATTTTTCATCAAACAATTGTGATTAAGAAAAAAAATAAATAAATCATTTATATTTTTCTTTACAGTTACTTTATTGTACGAACGTCTTAAAAATCTCTCAATCCAAAAATGATTTACGAAATATATAATAAATTAGCAACATTTTGAAACTTTATAAACTGCCTTCTTCAACCTTTTATTTTAATTAATTTTTTAACTAGAATTATAAACCTTTTTCTTGGCTTTTTTTAAACTTCCTTTTTTTATGAAAAGTAAAGGAAAAAAATTAAAAGTAAAAATTAAATACTTAAACCTTGCAAGCTTCTTTTTAATTTAAAAAAAAGAAGATTAAAATAAAACAAAAACGTTAATTTTTTTTTTCTTGATTATTTTTAACATTGTGTTTACTTCATTGTGTGTCAGAGAGTTGAGATGTTAATGAGTTTATTTCAAAGCCATTCACTGGCCTTTATATATATAAAAATAGGGATTGAAGAGATTCTGTATATAAGTAATTAATAGATTGACATCTTAAAACATTTTTATACTTGACTGCTTAACATTCTGAGTTATTTCAACGGAATTTAATATAATCTCTTCCATTCTTTTAACTTATAATCTCTTTCATTCTTTTAAATATAATGTGAATTTTAAATGAGGTTATAATAGTAATAAAGACACGTGAATTTTCACCGCATCAGCGCCAAGGACCTCATGTTCTCTGCGTCTATAGCACGGAAGCGCCAGGGATGCCACCATACTGTACTAAGGAGCACATCTGTTAGGCCTACCACAACAAGAGACTCAAAACTAACTCTCAAAAAAAAGCTTACCATGAAGTATTGAACACGCCTTGAGATGTTTTCCAACCAGCTGGCTAACAAGCAATGGCAGTTAAAACAAGCAACAGTTCTAATTAGCTAAACATCCGTAATTCCTAAGTCAACGCTATCGTACAATGCTAACACACTGTCATCGATCATCAAATCTCAATCTCTTCTCTTTACACAATCTCTTGAATATCACCCCCATCACAATGTTTTGCTAAAATTAAAGCTAATTTTAATTTGTTATGAAAGGTCAAGATATGAAGGGTGTTATCATTTAATATTATATGAAGGGTGTCCCATTTAATCAGGTCACAATTGAAATAACCCTGGAGGGGGAACAGGAGGTCAACCGGGTCTTCAGGTTTTTAGGTAAGAGCGGGGAGATGTCATTGGATAGCATTAGGAAGCCGGATGGACAGATCACCTATAACGATAACGAGGTGTTACGGGTGATGCTGGATAGACATTTACCGGATAATGTGGCGTATGTTGGAGAGAGCGCGGGTCCCTTACCTGACTTACAGGGAGCAGATTTACGGGGCAAGGAGTTGGCCAGCAAAGTGGTTACTTTGAAGAGGGCGAGTTGGGTATTCGCTTCTTTTGGTAAATTCAAGTCGCCGGGTATGGATGGTCTGTACCCGGTGCTGATTCAGGAAAGTTGGAACATGTTCGACAGCACATGGTTAGGAATAATGAGGGATAGCCTAAGTTCGGGCTATATCTCTCACGCTTGGAGAGTTAGTAGAGTCGCGTTCATTCCCAAACCGGGGAAGTTGGACTATTTAGACCCTAAGGCTTACAGGCCAATCAGCCTTGCGTCCTTCATGTTGAAGGGCTTAGAGAGGTTGGTGTACCTGTTCTTAATGGAGGATTGTGACACGAAAAGTGCTTTGGCAGGAAGATCAACGGAGACTGCGCTCCATAATTTGGTGGGGAGAATTGAATATACGTTGGAGTCCAAAGAGTACGCGTTGGGATGCTTATTCGACATTGATAATAATGGGGTTCGACAGCGTGGCCCATGATAAAATCAGGGTGCTCTTGGAGGAGAGGGGTGTGGATGGGACCCTGGTTAGATGGACAGTTAACCTCCTGACTTCGAGGATTGTTTATTCTCGTTTGGGAGCTGTGGTGAGAAGGGTGAAAGCTAGTAGGGGCTTTCCCCACGGAGAGTTTGTCTCCACACCTATCGTGTCTCATTGTTGATGAGCTCCTCTGGGAGATGAACCGTAGGGGATTTTACCTGCAGATGTACTCTGATGATGGGGTAATCTTTATCACAGGGAAGCATCTGAGTGTGGTGTGTGACTTGATGCAGCCGCCGTTGTCTTACGTGGAGCAGTGGTGTAGGAACTATGGCTTGTCCGTCAACCTGGACAAAAGCTCTTTAGTTCTATTCACTAGGAAGAGGAAACTGGAAGGGCTTAGGGGATCTAGGCTCTTCGGTAAGGAACTGCAAATTTGCAGCGATGTTAAATATTTAGGGGTCCTCATCAACAATAAGTTGAATTGGCGGGCTTACATTGAGCATGTTTGTGAGAAGGGACAGAAATTTTTCTGACAATGTAGGAGACTAGCGGGCAAGACCTGGGGAGTTAACCCTCGAGGTATCTATTAGATTTACGAAAAGTTGGTGAAGCCACGGATGCTCTATGCCGCAGTGGCATGGTGGACTTATTCCTTGGTAGGAAGGTGTTGCCAGAAGCTGCAAGGAATGCAGGCGCACGGCCTGTCTGGCTATTACTGATACGATGAGGGCGACCCGACGGAGACACTAGAGATGTTGCTGTGAAGCGATGAAGGGGGTACCTCAGAATGAGGTGTAAGGGAGAATGGGTGAGAACCTTTTGGGGGATCACACTAGGATCGAGGATAAGATTTGGCGAGTAAACCGATTTCTGCTATCTAAACTCGATGAGACGAGCAAGAAATGGGGATTTGAGAGGGATTACGAGATCAGTATTGGCAGTACAGGAGATGATAACCTCAAGAGGCCAACGGAGGCGGGTAACGGCATTATTCGCTGTTATTCAGATGGCTCTAGGCAGGAAGGGACTGGCCTGTCAGGAGCGGGTGCATGGGGGCAGGAGTTGGATAGAGGGAGTTCGGTGGCCTTGTGGTTTGGCCACTGTTTTCGAGTCTGAGGTGATGGGCATTATTGAATGCTCCCGCCTTGTGGGGGAGTGGCAGGGAGAGATTAAAGAGGTGCGGATATTCTCCGATAGTCAGGCCGTACTGAGGGCTTTGTGCAAGCCATGGTGGACATGTGGAATTAGAGGGCAATGAGAGGGCGGATCAGTTAGCTAGGGAGGGATCATCATTACTATTTTGTGATCCTGAACCAGCCCTTGCCATCACTAAGACGTTTCGCGATAAACAGATTAGACTTTTGGAGACGAGAGTCTTGGAGAAATGTTGGGGGACACGCAGGGTTGCCTCCAAGCTAAAAGATTTATAAAAGGAATTAAGCAGTGAGTTTCGGCTTACCTCCCTCTGCCAGCATTTCTTTTTTTTTTTTTTTTGGAGGGAAAGTTTATAAAAGTTTTACGTATCAAATAAATCTATATTAACCGTACAAAAATGTAAATATTTAAAATAAGTAATTATTATATTTCCTCTCTCAAAGATCTTCATATTGATTTAAGCGAAACATAAAAATAAAACACAAAAAAAATGGAAAAAATTTAAATAAAAACCAAATATTCAAATTAGTTAATCTCATAGACAAAAATTTAATGTCTAGACAGAAGGATATTCGTGTTTAGAGTATTCAGTCTGAAAGAATGAGAAATGTATGGAGAAGAACTACTAAGTAAAACCATTTCTTATTTACACTTTGTTGGAGCTTGGTGGCGATAGTGACTGGACACACCTGGGTGTCTAGTCACGTGTTTAACATAGGGAGGATGTCTAGTCACACTTGTCAGAATTGCGATGATGGAGTCAGGGATACGTTGTATCACTGTCTATGTTAGTGCCCCCGTTTCGCTGGTACTAGGTTTAGCGTATCTGGAAGGGCATCACACTCGCAGGATTGCTTGGGCGAGTTGGAGTAAAGGATATCCTAGGATATTGCAGCCTGACCAGTAGGCTACTGGGGGAGGCTATTTAAGGGGATGTGGGGGGCATCGGGGGGATAAAAGCCATATAGGCTTAGGTCCCCTGCCGCCAGGCACCCGGTCTAATAATAATAATAATAATAATCAGGCTACAATAAAAAAGGTTGGTATCTAAAAAAAATGAACATAAAGTTTGTTGAAGTAGTTTCACTCTAGTTTATGATGGTGTTAAATTTTTTTCACCTTACACTTTAAATCAGTAGTAGAAATTGGCGATTTTTTTTTTTTTGACCTCACTTTTCACTACTGTATTAAAAACTATGAAAAAAAAAATTAAAGAAAAATGCCGTTAATTTCACTTCAATATTTCATACCATTGCCGAGATATTCAATCATGAAGATTCAATTTTCATCCTTTTTTTCCTATTTTTCTGTTTCTTAAACTAAAATTAAAAGCGGATTTTCTTATTAATTTCGAATAAATAAGTGAGTTCAAATGCTGACAACACTTAAAACCTATTTCAAAACCATAAGGGACTTAAAAATCTGGTAAAACATCATTAAAACCAAACAATATTCCAGTTTATTTACAAAAGTGGAAAAATCGATAAAAAAAAGTATTTCCTATTTATTCAAAATGACCTCCTCAGCTTAAACGTAGCACAAGCGTAGTCGCTGCCCCAATTTTTTTTGTATCGACTCTCACTATCCATAACTACGTGAATATCCCTTATGTTCATGATCTAGCGAAATCTTGTTTTTCCAAATTCCAGACCTCTACAGCAGCTCATTATTATTTTTTTTTTTGCATTAGCCAGTCATCAGCTCATTTCAGTCCTCTAATAGGACAACTTTCCTAACCCACAATACCAGGAAATCCCCTAAGGAGATTGAAAAGGAAATAGCCTTGTGATCTACTATTGTCATGGCACTATAAAATAATGTATCTTGTATCATGATAATGGAGTGCCACCACTAGGTTGCCTTCTTCAATTTAACATCCCGTTATTTGTATTAGTTATCATTATATTTATTTGTTTTACCTATTGTTTACAGATGTAAATTTCAATAATAATATTATATAAAAAAAAAAGAAGAAGGAATTGTTTAAAATAGTTGGATTAAATTGAGAATTTAATGTAAGGTTATGAAATATTTGATTAAGTTACAAAAAAAAATCATTAATATCTGAATATTTTAGTACAGAAATAATTCATCAAGAATTTTTTTCTGTGCTGTGGCGGCAAGAGAAAAGTGAAAACACACCTATCTTATCAAACATTCCACGTTCTTTTTAGCCATCTGACCGTAACCTACAAAGTGTAAATAAGAAATGGTTTTACTTAGTAGTTCTTCTCCATACATTTCTCATTCTTTCAGACTGAATACTCTAAACACGAATATCCTTCTGTCTAGACATGAAATTTTCGTCTATGAGATTAACTAATTTGAATATTTGGTTTTTATTTAAATTTTTTCCATTTTTTTTTGTTGTTTTTTTATGTTTCGCTTAAATCAATATGAAGATCTTTGAGAGAGGAAATATAATAATTACTTATTTTAAATATTTACATTTTTGTACGGTTAATATAGATTTATTTGATACGTAAAACTTTTATAAACTTTCCCTCCAAAAAAAAAAAAAAGAAATGCTGTGCTAGTAGTCTTTCATTAAAGGCAAGTTGGAAGAAAGTTTTCAACTTTTTAATGAATTATCTCCATTTTTCATAATTATATTAGTGCTGACTGTATTTACAAAAAAATTTTATTTAATAAATAAGGCGATATATATATATATATATATAAGTATAATTTATTTAATATTTATTACAATAGAGAAGTTTAATAAGTTTTTAATTGTTTTTTCATTTAATTGAAAATGAAGTATTATTAAGAAATTATTCACTCCACTGAATCAACTATATATTATTTTGGTATCACTGTCTTACTTCTAAACATTATAGATAATAATCGTGTGAAAACTTAATAAATCTTTTCAAAATTCTTAACAAAAAAATTTTACCATCCTTATATTAGAAATATATTTATTTATTTTTTAATTTCAATGAGGTTACTGAAATATCAGAGTAGGAGTAGAAAATATCAATTAATTTCCGTCCGAAATACTTCTATAAAATAATATTTTACTAACAATTAAATCAATTTCTAATTGACTTTCTATAAACATGAAAAATTTGACTAAATTTTGAGATGATACTAATATTTCAAAGAAACATGAAATAAACAGCATACATATTTTTATATCGTGAGGTTCGTAGAGCACAGGCCACCTGAATATAGTACACTATAAAACCACAAGTCATTTCCTCTACATCAATCACCAGCAAAATTTCTAACAGAAGCCCTAAAATCATGTTTTCCTAGGATAATGTTTTGTAGGAAGAAACAGATTTATATTAATATATGTTACGCTCGAAGACCGAAAATGCTCTTTGAGCGAACAAACAGCTCACAACGCGTACTGGTCACTGTAAAACATCTACATCGCGAAATTCGTGTTATGGCTCTTATGAAAACGCTCAAGAGACGTTTTGGCAATCACAGAAAGACCATATAGTGAAATTCGTGTCGTGGCTATCATGCTATACGACCACAACGCATTGTGGCAATGAAGAAAAGCTATGACCGCGTATGGAACCATAATAGACTATGAAGCGCAGTGATTTGTGATATGGGCCCTACTAGTCTCGAAACCTTTTGGTAGATGGAGCGTCCATGGGAAGAATGAATAAAATAAAATTAAAATTTTAATAATCGTATGTAACTGTACAAAATACGTAAACACAATTCTCTCTCGCTATCACTACCACGAACATCTATCATGTTTCTCTCTTGTCAGTGTGTGTGTGATTTCTGTCTCTGGCTTGCCCGCACTTTGAACTTATGTTTTCTTGTAACAAAGACTTATTCTCAACTACAGTTAGTTGCTCCGCTGCTTTGTTACTGTGCACAGTAGTGAATTGAATTTGATTTCAAATGCTGTGTGGCCACATCTTGAACTTTACTTAACGTTATTTTAGTACCCTGGAGTACCATTACCTATAATAACCATTGAGGAAATTGCGGACCACCAATCTCTTCAACATTTTTGTAAAGAATCATCATCTTCATTATCATCAAGAAGAGCATCATTTTCTATCTACTATTATTTGTACCAGAGCGGATGTACGTGAGTGTAGACGACAATGGCACAGCCCCAGCAGCAGCTTCATCAACGAATTCCAGGCGAGAGAGAAATATAATAGAAAATCTTTAATAAATGCAAATATATTTTTCAGCCCTTAAATTATATAATCTCTTGTAATTCTGTTCACCTTTCCTTTATTTTTTCGTATTAAATACAGTCCACTTTGAAATAACTAGTGTACCTTTTTTCATTTTATTTTTGACGGTACAATAGTAATAGAGGAATAACCAATCTATCTATTGGCCGTACCAGTAGATGTACTTAGGAAATATTTTTTGTCCTGTAATAAGTACCAGACAGACAATCTCCTTAATGCTCTTCAACCAACTTTTCTGTGTCACCAATTTTTAAGACATCATATCGTTTAAGACGACGATACTGCTTTGAAGATAGAGACTGGTTGTTTTTTTTTAGAAGCTGAAACTGTTTTGTTTCATTAAGTAACTTTTCATATTTTTCTGTACTCATGATAAAACTGCGATCAGTGCTTCTTTCCACAAAATCACGTAATTTATCATAAAACACTTCTTTTTTATTGGTCATGGTTAGCGCTGATATACGTTCACCCTCAGAAACAGACAAGAAATGAATAAACAACTCTACGGATGGTTTAATGCGTCATTGTACTCAAGCCGAAAAGTTACAACCTGTCCGTCGTGATATGGTTACACCAACTAGTGCTCAGAACGCGTCATAGCTTTTCTTCATTGCCACAATACGTTGTGGTCGTATAGCATGATAGCCACGACACGAATTTCACTATGTGGTCTTTCTGTGATTGCCACAACGCGTCGTGAGCGTTTTCATAAGAGCCATAACACGAATTTCGCTATGTGGATGTTTTACAATGACCACAACGCGTTGTGAGGTGCTTTTTCGCTCAATGAGCATTCCTGGTCTTTGAGCGTAACATTTATAATGGATGTAAGAAGGAGAGAGAATTAGAGAAAATAGATTTTAGAGAAATAAGCAAGATAATATGCTGAATACTGCATAATGAAAAAATGCACAAACTGCAAGAACTTCTTCTACAAGCATATAATATTAAGTTAGGTAAGGACAGAATAATGAAGAGACAGACTGGCTGAGTGATGAATATGAAGGTAGTAGAAGGTTGCTGACTGGTTGTCAACTGGTCCTGAACTATACCGCTGTCGCTCTATTTATATGAATCGAAATGTCCCTTCCTAGTCTGGCCTCGGTGGGGAGTAACTAACTTTTATGATACATTTTTGTGTTTCTCCGCTCTTCGGATCCTATGAATCCTTAATGATTCGGATCACATTACATTTATATATATATACATTTAATATTTCAAATTTAATTAAAAACAAACAATAATGTTAGAATTATCTTCGTTGCTACACGGACGGTTCCAGGATGGATGGTAGGTCTGGGGCTGCCGTCTATTTTGAGATGGGAGAATTTGGCGGTATCTCGTGGTGAATGGGCCACCGTTTCCCAGGCTGAGGTTTATGCAATTCATTGTTGTATTTTGGATATTCCCAGACGGTGCGTAACAATAATTTAAAAGGTGTTTGTATCTGCTCGGACAGCCAGGCTGCGTTGAAAGCGCTTAGCTCATGTTCTTCACTTCCAGATTGGTGTTGGAATGTTCTAAAAGACGGGAAGATCTTTCTTCATTGAAGGATGTGCTTCTGGTCTGGGTTCCAGGTCATATGGGAATCTTTGGCAATGAGGAGGTGAATAGGTTTGCCATATTAGGCGCCTCTCTCCCTTTCATTGGTCCCGAGCCTGCTGTTGGTGTGTCTTCTAGCATATTTGTTGTGGTGATGTCTTCTGATGTCTTCATATTTGTCTGATTGTCTGCATATTTGTTGATCTATGACTTCTAGCATATGTTTGTCAGGCTTCTAGACGTCGATGACCTCGCAGCACTTATCCTTATGGATGAGTGCAGTGGGTTGTCGGCAGTCTAAGATGCTCATTGGGGATCCAGACGGAACTTTGAGTAGCGGGATCCGGTGTCTTTCACGGACCTCTATCAGCCATCTGGTTGGCTTCCTCACTGGGCATTGTGGCTTAAGGAGACATCTCTATACAATGGGACTCATGCCTGACCCTTTTGTAGAGTGAGACGGAGGAGGAAACACCCATGCATCTAATGACAAATTGTTTTGGTTGTGAGGAGATCAGGTTTAGGACCTTCGGCAGGAATAGGATATCGGTAGAGGATCTTAAGCTATGTCCTTTTAAAGTTTTGGTCCTATTTGTTCGGGCTGTGGTGAAACTTAGATGGGTAAAACCTGGGCCTGGACTTTTGTTCCAGACCCAGTAGTTGTTATTCCTTAGGGGTAGCTATATGGGCCCAGGGAGGCTTGGATTAGCGTAGGGTTTTGCCCTTCCCTTCCTTGAATAATAATAAAATAGTAGTCAGTATGGAAATTTCAAAGTAAGTCGTTTGAAACCATATTTTCGAGAAAATGCATAAAACTGAGGAAACTATTCCAGTAGGTTTCATTTCCGGTCGATGAATTCTGACTGAAACTATCGTATGAGATGTGATGGGTGTCAACGAAATGTAATACCAGTTACCTTCTTGCGATTATTCGTTTTTTGACCTAATTTATTAATAATTTAAGCACATAATCCATCATTCGCTAAAAAACATTTTTTTTTCTTTTTGGGAATCTCAGAACACGCATTAGAAATAAAAGAAAATAAAAGAATACTTTTAGAAAATAAAACAAAAGCTTTTCCTCTTTTTCACCTTGAATAATAGAAAACATGTAAATGTTCATTTTATACGTATGTTCATAAAATCTTCCATAACATAAAACCGGTAAGTGGGCGCTAAACATAATTTAAACATAACATAAAAACCTTTGTAGTACTTACTAAGAATAAAAATGGGAAATAAAAATCCCATCCTATTATCATCCTAACCTATTCTCATCCTATTTGTATAGAACATATATTGCACATTAAATTCTAAACGCATCGATTTTGTTTATAAAAATATAACAGGAGATAATTGAGGGAAGAAATTTTAGTGTATTCAAAAATAATAATTATAAAAATAAAAAATGAAAAAATAAAATGAAAAGGTTATTGCTACACAATTTTATGGTAAGTTAATTTTTTTTTTTTTTCTTTTTTTAATTTAAGGCGAGTCAACATCTACGGTCATTGGCGCCCGGAGACTTCTCAGTGCACTGCTGCCCTGGACGTGAACCCTGTCCATCATCGGACAGTGAGCTGTAGAGGCTCCTAGGAAGAAAAAAATCTAAGGGTAACACAGCTGGACTAGAACTCGGGTCCTCCGCGTGGAAGTCAATCACGCTAACCACTTAGCTATTCCCTTCCCTAATTGCAAATTTAAATTATATTTATCGCATTTAAAGTATCAATTTCCCCAAGATAATTTAGCAAGCATGCAAAAATTATCTGTAGGATATAGTCACACAATATTCTCTTACACTAATTATGATAATGTAGATTAGATTAGATTAGATTAGGGGGGGGGAACAAGCCTCATTCCACTGTGACCTACAAGACGAGTTCTATTGTGGATCCACTTAAATTATAGCACAACCCCCAGCTTTGCCCTCCTAATCAGTCCTAGAAAAGCTGAGAGCGGCTCCGTTATGAAGCTTATAGCTTCGGGATTGCTTGTCCCCAGTCGAAGAAACCTTGTCCTCACCAGGACGGCGCACTCACAGAGGATGTGCGCCGGGGTTTCTTCCTCTGCCTTGCAGAATCGGCTACCGCACTATCTGTAAGTTGTAGATAGTGCATGTGTCTGTTCAGCCTACAATGCCCTGTTAGTAGACCCACAACTAGGCTTATATCCCTTCGGGTATGGCTCAGTAGATCTCTGGTAAATATAGACAAATGTCTCTTGATAAGGAGCTTTGCTTGCCTCTGTCCTAGTGTTCTCTCCCACCAAAGCAGACGCTGTTCTTCTATCCAACTTTGATAGAAGTTTGAATAAGGCTCTGGACAAGACGCAGAAGGGTTCGGGACCTATAAAGGTATCCTGCGAATCCTCCTTCGCTAGGGCATCCACCCTTTCATTTCCCAGAAGTACCGCATGTCCCGGCACCCAGAGTGTCAGTTTGTTCCGAGTACCCACCTCGGTTAGGGCAAATAGGCTCTCCCACACCAGTCTTGAGACTATTTGGTGAGAAGAAAGTGCCTTCAGGGCTGCCTCACTATCGGAGTATATGACCACTTTTCCTATGCCTTGTTTTATAATCTCCCTAGCAGAGTTGTAACACCACGACTTCATCCTGAAAGACCGTGGCGTACTTCCCTAGGCTGGCCTTAATCTTAACTTTAGGTCTGCTTCCATAGACCCCGGCTCCTGCCCCAGGCGGAGTTTTGGATCCGTCTGTATACCAGATCGAGTTACCGAATAGGAGGGGGAATGTCACAGTCCCATTCACCTCTACTCGGTATAACAATTTGGAAGTTCCTTTCGAAATGATACCTAGGAACCATCCTATTAGTTGGCATTCCATGAAATGATAATGTAGCAAACATGCAAAAATTATCTATTGTGAAATACTCACACAATATTCTCTTACAGCAATTAGATTAACAAATTTTCTTTAAAATTGCAATGCAGTGAAATTCGTTTAACACGAAAACGCTTAACAAAAAAAAAATCGGTTAACAATGAATCATACTGCGGTCCCCCGACCAAATACTATATAATTTCATACATTTTTTTTTTCTTTCAACACGAAACAAATATTGCTTAACACGAAAAGTTTTCGCTTCTCTGGATGAACAAATATACCTGTATTCTGCAGCGCATCGTTACCCAGATTTTGTGGCTTATTCTTTTTTTTTTCGTTAGACCGAACAAAATAAACAATGGCTGCCACTGTTGCTGCGTTACCGCTTGTCTTTGGGTCGGAAGAGGCACTGCCATTGTCAAAACATTTCAATTTACTGGTCATTTAGTTTTCGAATTCGGTGATGGCTGTGGCGAAGTCTGTCACTTGTGTATTGAAATCGGTTGCATCACCGGAAAAGAAATGCGGAACATCATGAAAAGTATGCGTAGTTATTTAGATGCGCATTCAAATGGCAAAATGAATAAAACGATGGACGATAATCGAACAATTTGTCGACAATTTGATATTGAAAAAGATACTGCAAAAAAAAAACTTTTTTACGTATTTTTTATTAAATACATATATATGTACATATAATTATTTATGTATCTACTAATATGATGTGTTGGACAATATACAACAATATTTTCCCTACACAATACTGCATATATATATATATGTAATTATAGACTGCCAATGACCTACAAGTGACAGTTTTAGGAGGAAGACGAATTAATAAAATTTGACGACATCGAAAATATTGGTGGAGTTTTATGGCATGGATTTTTTTAATACGAGAAAATTATCTCAGTCCCCTTAGTTTCGTGTTAAACGCTTTTTCATTGAATTTATAAAAATAGGGTTTATCTAAAAAAAAAAAAAAAGAAGAGTTATACATATTTACTTGAGTGGACATTGTGGGCACCTTCTTAATCAATACATCTTCTATCAGGGTAGTTTAAATTTAAACCTAACTGATAGCAACCCCCACCCCAACAACAAATACCCATAAAAATCAATTTTATTGTTTTTAAATGTTATAATTAAAAGGCGATTCCTTTTTTTCTATCAGTGCAGTCAAAAACAACTCCAAGACCAATTGTGTAAAGCTACATTCCCGGTCGAGCGATGTTTTTTTTCAACTTGAAATCGTAGCAATGCTTGTTATAATATATCATCATATGAAATGGGAAGTAAAAAAAAACATAAATTATAATGAAATGTTACTTACTTTAATGGAAAGCTTACTTACTGCGTCTCCCCCCCCCCGGCGACAGAAACCCACAAAAATTAATGTTTCAAATGAAAGTGATACCCATTTTATGTATGTAGATATGATAAGAAGTTTAATATGTATAATAGACAAGTTACTTATATAAAACTATCTCATAGATATTATCTGTGAACATTACAAACTTATTCTATAGAATTAATTGAATAAAAAGAATTTATTAACAATACATTAAATAAATTACAATCATTATCGTAAATAAATATATTATATATTGAAGAAAGCTTGATATTCACGATAAATAAATAATTTTGTAAAATACATATTACATGAATTATATCTTGAATTATTACTTTCTAAATGGAAAACAATAACTACCGAGCCAAGTTTTCTAAAAATTTATTATTTATTTGCAATATATTTATTATTGATCGTGCAATAATTGAAAAATATTGTTTCCAACTTCCTTTCAGGAAAAGAAGGCCATTTCCTACACCTTAAAAAAAAAAAATTTATCCTCAAGAATTATATACTTATATACATAGAGAAACTGTAATCGAATGAAGTTACTATATAGAAACAAAAAGAAAATTTATTGAAGATTTATATTTAGCGAGTTAGGTACTTACTGGTTTGGTAAGTATAACAACAACAAAAAATCTGGTATGAAACACTCACACAACTTTCTATTACTCAAACTTTTCAGGAAAAATTCACACAGTTTTCAAAATTGGAATTAACAAATTTTAGAGGTAGAGTACCACATTTAATGAAATTCGTCGGAGTTCGTTGAAATTCGTCCAAAACAGAATAACTTTTTTAATAAAAGCGCATTTCCGGTTTACTAAGTTTCTTGGAACTCGGAATCATGGCCATCTATTTATTCTATTTGGATGATAGAATTGTATAATCAACTACGATAGCACTTTAGAGAAAAACATAACCCTGCCTCTCCCCCAAAAGCCCCCTTAAAAGACATTATCAGGAGAAATTTTTCAATTAAAAGTTATAGCTCATTATATGTATAGTGGACATACTTGCTTTAAAGGAAATCGTTGGAGCCATTTTCGAGAAAATACCAGAAAACTGAAAAATACATTTCAGTAAAACACACTTCCGGTAATCCGATTTTTTTTCAAACTCGGAATTTCAACAACATATTTAATTGTAATTAACATTATTTACATGACAGAATTGTCTAATAAACTGAAATAACACTATAGATATAAACCTAAACCCATCTCTCCACTAAAGTTGCTCTTAAATGAATTTTCCCGGAGAAATGTTATAGATAAAAGCTGTAGCTCTTTGTATCTTTAATTTATAAATGAAGTTTGAAGAAAATTGTCTGAGCCATTTTTGAAAAAATTGCAAAAAAGTAAAAAAAAAAAAACAACTAGTAAAGTGTTACTTCCGGTTGAGGAATTTTAACAGATAACGTACCGTCTGACCTCATGCTGATACCTAAACGGACTATCAAGTTTAAACTTTCTACGGTTTT
This sequence comes from Triatoma infestans, assembly GCA_011037195.1. NCBI lineage: Eukaryota > Metazoa > Arthropoda > Insecta > Hemiptera > Reduviidae > Triatoma > Triatoma infestans. The sequence continues at coordinate 14,495 of JAAEAF010008779.1, read as the reverse complement.
TCGTTTTGAGCTATGCTGTTTACATACTACACACAAACACACACACTCACAAGACCATTTGCTAATCAAAACACTTTTTTGGACTCAGCAGACCTCAAAACGGATATTTATGGTGAAAACTCGATATCGAAAATTTGACACGATTACAATACTTCCTCTTACTAGGAGTAAGAGAAAGTAATAATGGATGATGCAAACGTGAAAAACTTTTACGACTTTCATTACTGCAATTATTAAAATTCTAAACGAGACCAGTTTCCATTAAAGTTGAGCATGTTTAAAGTCGCATTACATATAAAGGAACTGGTGGGTATTATACTCGCAGATTATTGTAAAAGAATGTATTGAATTCTGTGTGATGCCATTAATGTTTATTAAATAATTTAAGCATCATTATTAATGCTTCACTTTCCAAAATATAAAAAAAATATCTGGTATGAAACACTCACACAACTTTTCTCACTGCGAAATGGAATTTTTTCTTCACACTTGCACTTATTAGTGTGAAGAAAAACCGTCGGCATTTTTATCGAGAAAAGCATAAAAAAAACTGAAAAAAACCTATTCAATAAAGCCGCACTTCCGCTCAATGGATTTTGTTCAAACTGGAAAATTTTGGCAACTTATATATTTCTAATTAATATTATTTAGTTGACAGAATTGTATAGCACATTGTTCTACTGAAATAGCACATTAGTGGAAACCATAAATCCACGCCCTCCGCATAAAAATGCACTTAAATGAATTTTCCCAGAGAAATTTTTCAAAAAAACAAAATAGTTATAGCTCTTAACACCTGTTGTTAATATATTATTATGTTTAAAGGAAAATCGTTGGAGCCGTTTTAGAGAAAATAGCAGAAAACTGAAAACTACTTTCAGTAAAAACGCACTTCCGGTTATCCTATTTGCTTCATATTCAGGATTTCGACAACATATTTAATTTTAATTAAAATTATTTATATGATAGAATTGTGTTGTAGCGAAAATTTATTAGCGTGAATGGTTTTAACATTGGCGAGAATGTATTTATTAACGAGAATGATTTATTAGCGTGAACGGTTTTATAGTGTGAATGTGTTTATTGGCGAGAATGTATTTATTACCGAGAATGCTAGTAATAGATTAATATTTTATCTTTTGTCTTGGAGTTGATAGAAAATTTGTAAGAGTATTTCAACCCCCTAGGTTTAGTTTAATTTAGGATTAGCGTATTGTAGAAGGTGGAGGAACATATGTTCAAAGTACTGCACCCCTCAGTTAGTTTGTTCAATAGCCTCCTTAAACAAAGTCATATAACTAAATATCCTAAATATCTATGAACTAAATAATCTAATGGATAATAATGATGTTTTTGGTTTTTATTCGAAACCTCCCCAATAAGTCTGATATGCGGGAGTAGTACCTAGCTTTCTACAACTTTACGTTTTTGAGATATTACTTTCACTCACATGCAGACCATTTTCTAAAAACCCTTTTTTTTAGACTTAGGGGATCTCAAAACGTGTATTACCGATGAAAACTCAATTTCAAACATCTGGCACGATTGGCATATTTTCTCTTACTATTATTAGTAAGAGAAAATAATAGATGTTCATAAAATATAAAGTATCGCAATAGTAAAGTATTCAGCAACCGCCAAAGACAAGGAGCAGAATGTACCTTCTGTATCAGTGAATTCTTAGGATAAAGTCTGAACCGTAACCACTAAACATTTACGCAAACCTCTTAGATATAAAATATGTAGTTTTTTTTTTTTTTTTTTATCAAGTTAAAGAAAATCATACTTTTTTCGCCACAAAAAAGTTTATGGAAATGAAATTGTGGTGTACATGGTGTGTCCTGTTTGAACTAAGTTTTAGATGAATAACACTTAAACCTACATATATATATATATACATTTCAAGTCAAAACTTAAAAGTTATGTGAAGTGTTTCTAAAGAGTTATAAACTCAGAAAATGGCTTTCGGCAATGCAGTAGGAAACTGGCACATTGCAGTAAAAAAAAAAAGAAAAAAAAAAGGAAATAAATAAAATAAAGTATGTAAAAAACGAAGTAAATTGGATGGAAATTAATAAATTAATATTTATAAAAGTTTGTTTGGACAATAATTACGGTTCATTGGTAATAAAAGTGGTATATTTCCCCTGTATTTTTTTTTAATTTATTTTTAATTACCTTAATTAATTATCATTATATAAAGTTATTAATTTTTTTTTTTAAATCATCATTAGCTATGGCTTTGATAAAATTTCTGCCAAATACGTATATATTAAAAAGTTTATTAATACATAATTAATGGGGCACTTCTATTAAAATTTATTAATTTTCATTTTAATATACCTTACTCCCTTAGTATTGGTGAATTATTGCGATCGTGACCAATTTTCGAATTGACTTTTGACCGGAGATATATGTTTACAGATCGACTGAGCACGAAAAAAAATGTTTGTACGATTGTAGGAGGGTGAGGCTTGTCACAAATTTCAGTTAACATTTTTAGTTGCTGTATGTTGCACTCGAAATTGCTGAAAATTGATTAATTTGTTGTCTCATTTAATTCTACTAATTATATATTTTTTTTAGAAGTAACATTTAAAAAAAATTCAAATACTATTAAAATGCGTATACTGTAACAACGTGCTTGTTGTTGATGCGGAGCTTGTTAATGTTGATGGAGCTTGTTGTTACATGCGGAGGGTAAGTTGTTACAATGTATAAAATACATGTTTGAGTGTTTATTTTAAGGAATTAAAATTGAAATATGTTCAATAAACAAATTACCAGATCTTTATTTTAATAATATTAGCGCCTTGATTATAATCTAAATATGGATTATTACAAACTTAAATGCTTGAACATACATTCTCTTTCTATTCACTGTCACTATCCATCTCTAAGTCCGAGTTGAAATTGTGGCAAATATATCTAGAGTCACTTTTAACACATTTTGAATGGACCCATCTTTTGCACTATATGCATTCAACCCAATTTTCTCCACCTTTTGACTGCGACCATGGATTTAGACATTTCAGGTACAGCCAGTCCTAATCCTCTTCGCCAGAACTTGATGGCAAATTATTTTTTTTAAATTCTTGTACGCATCTTTGGAGACAGATTTTTTTTTCTTTTTGTTAGAATTGCCAACTTTCTCGTTTTTCTTGTTTTTGGCTTCATTTCTTTTAAGATCTGCCGTGATTTGATTTAAGACATGCAGTGGAGCAAGTTGTTACACTGTAACAACACATAGATCAAAGAATACTAGCGTAACAATATTGGATTGAAATTATTATTAAGGATGTTATGAATAAACAGCGTAAGTATGGAAGCTTTATCTTTAATAGTTTTCAGATCACAGCTTTCGGTTTCAATAATAAAATGTAGCTTTCACTGTGATATTTCGAGGAAAGTCACACAATGCTGCCATAAGCAACAGAATCTTAGCGGGAACTGGTTACAATAAACTGGCTACAATATCTCAACTTAGGGAAGTGCTTCTCTCAGCCGATTTTTTAAAAATTACACTGTAACAACATGTCTCTGTTGTTACAGTGTAATTGTTGTTACAAGCCCTATCTTCTCCTACGTGCGTTTAATAAAATAGCTCAATAACTAAAAATCGTAGGATCCACAAATATGATATTCCGTATTGGTATTACTAACGGCATCGGACACGATGGTTTCGGACAAAGCCGAAAGTGTGATTTTACTTAGTTTTTCTTTTTCAGATTTTTACGATTTTCTCAAAAACGGTTCAAACTATTTTTTCTTTAAGCTTCGAATACTATCTAAGTACATAAATACCTATCAATTTTATTTGAAAGATATTTGGGAAAATTGTTTTTTACTGGGCGGGTGCTGGGGGGAACGGTAACCTTAAATTTTCCTCTAAATTATCACTTCATTAACATTTATATTTCTACCATTTATATAATATTGAACTATCTTAGAAGCACTGCTACTATTCCAAAATTTTAAGGAAATCGATTAAACAGAAAGTGCGACTTTTTAGAATACAGGTTGAGGTTTTTTTTGGGGGGGATTTTACGGAAACGGCTAGAATGATAGTACTTTAAACTTGGAACGCTAACTGCACAGATATAAACCTATTATAAATAAAACTAGAAACACGATCGCAATCACTTTTTCTTATGACAAATAAGGGGGGCAACATATTTGACCAAAAATAGTAAGTTGGTATAATAACCAAAAAAGTTAATGCGTATATTATGTTAATCGAAGAGTAGAATCAATTAACACTAACCGTATAATAGCCCATATGTTCTCATTAGAAAACTGAAAAAATACGCTGAAAATTTATTTTGTGTGTGTGAAAACTAAAAGAAAAATATATGGACAATATCATGTCACGATATATAGAAGAGTATCAAGTACTCATAGTAATAGGTGTAACGGGAATGAAAAATTGATTGGTCTTTGGGTCTTTACGTTACATGTAGCGTCTAAACATACGGGCAAGACATTGGTGCAGAAAAATAAAAATACTTTACATCTGGGAAGCACATATACACAACAGAGAGAGAAGAACTATATATATATATATATATACCAGTAGAGTTAAAATATACTAACACATTGCTGCCAGCAAGAAATAGGAAGGCTAAAACTAATATATATTGCTCCCAGTATGAAGGGCGTCCTTTTTTTTTTAAAGAGAGGTCTCCTTTTTTTCTAAGCGGACGTTCACTGGATTCCCACTAATACCAAGAGAATCATAAAGGATGAACGTATAAATGAGCAAGATTTGTAATGTCAATCTGTTTCATTTCACATATCTAAGAAAGAGAATGAATGATATGATGTGATTATGATTAAAAAAAATACATTTCAATTTTTTTTCTACAGTTATATCTCTGAGACAAATCGCTGTAAGCACAGAAATGGTTTGTTTCAATCAATACAATAGTTTCAGTGCATCAAGTTGGCATCCTTATAACTTAGTTTCTCATCAGCTGTTCGAGAGTATTTTCGGTAAGCATAACGACAAATGTATTCAGTTAACAATGGTGAGTCCGCTCCCGAGAAAACAACGTTCAGTGATTTGATTTTTAGTTGCAGAAGGTATTAGTAGCGAAATCCATGAAAAAAATGTTGGAAGTGTACGGGAATAATTGTTTGAACCGTTCGAAAGTTTACAAATTTGGTGGAACAGTTTAAAAGTGGCCGTGTAAGTGTCTGTGACGAGCGACAAAGTGGATGGCCGATTGAAGTTGCAACTTCCTCTCTCGAATCTCGCATTAACGCCGTAATTAAGGACAACAGGCATATAACACTTGAGTTAAACCTTAATTAAAGACAAATTATGTTTTAAATAAACATAGGAATTTGTGTGTAGATGGTGAAAATTAAGTATAATATATGTAATGACAATTTTGTTTTAAATTTTAAAATCTATTCATTTGACACATAACATAAATATAGTGATATGTTGGAAAAGTACCAACAATCTACAGCAATCCGTCCAGCAATTTATAATACATTTTTTTTTTATGAAAAAAAAATTGTTATAAAGTGATAGGTTCATATGTGTATAGTAAGTTTTTAAAAAAAATCGTTATGGTCGTTGTGGAGAAAATTTCCTAAGAAAAAACCTATTCGGTAAACTTGTACTTCCGGTTATCCGATTTTCTTCAAATTTAGAATTCTATCAATGCTTCTAATGTGTATTAATATTCTATAGTTGGTAAAAACCATAAATTTTACTGAACTGGTACTTTAGAGGAAATACATAATGCTACCGTTCCCCACTTGATTTCCGAAACAATTACTTTTTTCCGGGCAAATGTTCCAAATAAAAACGATAGTTATTTATGTCTGTAAATAGTACAGTAGTTCAATGACAATAGCGAAAACTCTGTAAGTACTGTGATGGATGCCAGAAATATAAAAATATATTTATTTCAAATTATCAGAAGTATCTGTTGGTTGGCTGATCGGCCAGGGGGTATCATAAGAAAAACAAAAAAATTTCATCTAGTCCGAATTCCATCAACATCACCAATGTACCTATCCACAGATCCCTTACACACATCCACTCTCTCTCCCAAAAAATAAACAAATCCCTCAAAAAGCATATCCCCAATCTCTTCACAGGCTTCACCACCACTAATAAACTTTCCAAACTATATACCAAACTAAAAGACCCTATCCCTAAACTCAACCAAACCCACACAGTATACAACATCAAATGCACTACACCACTTTGCAATGCCACGTATGTAGGAGAGAGCTCACAATACTTACACAAAAGATTAAAACAACACAAATATGACATCACCTCCAAAAAAAATAGACAGCACAGCACTTTCCAAACATGCATTATCCCTAAATCATTCCTTTGACCTGCAAAACCCATCCATTTTAACAACTCAACCTAATCACACAAAACGCCTCCTAGCAGAATCAGTACATATCCACCTACAACCCAATCCCATAAACCACAAAAAAGACAAAGAAGTCATCTTATCACTCTACAACAACATCCTCCACTCCATTAAGTAGACATAATTGCATCCACCTAGCCCTTAGCGCCATCACCCTACATATTTTCCCCTGCTAATTCCCTTTTCCCCCTATCTATTCATCAAACTATTCCCATTAATCCGATCCATATTGCAATTAGCTTAAAATCCTTATTTATTAAAAATTTAATTAAAAAATTACAAATATGTATATATATAAATATACATGTTTATCATATTTGTCCTCCTTCTTAGTCCCTTCACTCCAACAATTCCTAACGGTACTTCCCCCCACCACCACCACTTTCCCCGTGTTCCTTCTCAACCTTTCACTGGTAGTACACTCATAACTACAGTAATAATTGAACATGTAGTGATAGGGCATACAAATTTTCCGTTCTAAGGTCTGTAATATTTCCATAATTTTTCTTCACTATCTGTATTTACCTTTTGAATTTGGTTTAGTTAGTTTTCCATTACAATTTTTTTTTTATGATTGTTCTATTGCCATAATTTTTGTTTTTGTTCTGTTAATGCAAGCTAGATTTTTATGTATATTTTTTCCTTTATAGATAGCCCCTGAAGAAGACAAACAATGTTTGTCGAAACGTCGGGTTACTAATAAAAAACATTTTTTTGGTGTTTTCTTATGATACCCTCTGGCCGATCAGCCAACCAACAGATACTTCTGATCATTTCTAACGGCCACCAATTGCTACAATTTGACATTTCAAATTATCAAAATTATGAAGAAAATGCAAGCTCCATGGCAAAAAGGGTACACCCAGATAGAAGACTACAGTAACAGGAAGCATTGACTACAGAACCTTGTTAGCATTGTCTATCTCTTCTTCTTACAGGGGAAAATTTCAACGAACAATTAGAAGGCATTCTTTCAGGACAGTCTGAACTAGACATCCAATCAGTACACTTCAGGAATCGCTCTCTTAAATTCAGTTCCTGTTGTAGAGTTTAGCATTTATTCTAGATAAGTAATTGATTTCATAAACATATAGTTGTGATATTGTAAAGTAATTAAATTTATTTAGAGATTAATATATTTATTTTAAAAACTGTGGTGCTCTCTTGTTTATTTCTAATTACTTCTCGCTTAAACATATATACTTACAAGCCCCTTTACTAAACCGCTCGTGCTATACAAACTACTACAGACTACAACTACTACAAACACACATCACATCAATAACATTTCTGTAACAATCAGTAAAGTCGCATTTCCGGGTTGATGACTTTTGAATGAAATCTTCGTGTTCGATACTGTGGTAATACTTAAACGGATTACCAAGTTTGAGGTTCCTCACTTTTCGTACTCAGGAGTAAAAAAAAAAAAACAAAAAAAACAAAAACGTATTTCTGGAGAAAAATCCAGTTTCAAAAAATTTGACAGATCGTAATTCTTTCTCTTTCCAAGAGTAAGAAAAAAATAAAATAAAATGAGATTGTAAATTTGATAGTATGATTTTGAAATTTAAGAAACAAAATTTCAAAATCTTTATTTCAAATTTGCACGATATAGAAATAAAGTACTTAAAACACGATTAATTTGGTTCCCTAATTTACTATTTCTATTTCCAAAAACTGGATATAAAATTTAAATTTCCTATAGCAATGAATGTAGATCTTAAATTCTATGAATAATAATACTATTAAAATGAATATTTGAATAGAGATTCTGTTATTTATAACGATGGCTTCGGTGCATGAAGATTTGAGAGTTCTCAACACCATCCAGTTCCTAAGAAATTCAACCTTCTTTAATTTGTCTTAATCCCTAGAAAAAAGTGAAAGTATTGTGATCTTGACAAATTTATCGATATCGAGGTTATCTCACGGACATATGTATATGTTTTAAGTTCACTTGAAGACGAAAAAATGTTTTTACAAACGAAAAAAATTGTCTGTCTGTGTGGGTGTAGGTGAACAAAGTAGTTATAGGAAGTTCGGTCAAGATAGTTTCGGGTAAAATCCATCAATCATAAGTACGACTTTACTGAAATATTTTTTATTTATTTTTTTTCTTCAGTTTTTGCGATTTTCTCTCTAAAAAAAAAACGGCTCAAACTATTTTTTTTCTTTTAATTTCGCATACTATCTACACAAATAATTACTTATCACTCCTTTTTTTTTAAACATTTTTTTCCCGGGGAAATTATATTTAGTGGGGAAAAATCCAAATTTGAAAAAAAAATCGGCCAACCGGAAGTGCAACTTAAAAAAAAATTAAGTTTTTAAGTGTTTTGAAATTTTCCTGGAAAAATCACTGTTAACTATTTCCTTTAAACTTGGAATGCTAAGTGCACAGTGATAAACTCATCACTTTTGTTCAAAATAATCCTCCTCCCACCGCCAAATTTATTTTGAATAGTATTGCGAATTTATGGCCGGTTAAATTTCAAATATATTAGCTATTGACGCGCTGTGATGGATGCAAAACACAAAAATATATTAATTTATAAATAAATCAAAATTATCGAAATATGTGACACACCCATGCAAAAGGGCAAGCCAGGTAGAAGAAGTCCAGTTACTTGTACGGTTCAAGAACAATTATGGCATTGTACTACCCCTTCTTCTCAAAGGGGAAGAATTGAAGAAACAAAGAGAAGAGATATTTTAAAGACAGACTTGTGCTAGAAATCAAGGTGGAAACATCAGAACTATACCAGTGTTACGTTATAAGAAATTATTATGAGCTATTGTGATATTCAAAGTAACTTAATTTCTCTTAGAGAATATATTTAATTTAATCTACCAGTGTGTTCTTAATTATTCTTATACTTCTATATTTTCCTCAAACATACTTACAAGCCCTTTATTATACAAAACCGCTCGTGCTACACAACCAGCTACAACAAGCTACCAACACAAACATCACCAAATACATTACAACGCACTCTTCAATTCCCCTAGTTGCTTGGTACTTGTCTCCCCACCATGTCATTTTAGATATAACTCTATTAACAGGGAAGTCGTGTGCCTATTTCACACGACTTCCCTGTCGTGTTTTATATGTTTTTTTTTTTTTAATTTTTAAATCCTCCATGTTGAAATTAACAGATAAAAATAAAAGAAACAAAAAAAATACCTGATATAAATTGTAATATCTTAAATGTAAATTTAATAGCCAGATTAAAATGATGTAAATAAGAAATAAGCAGGGGACATTTTTCTCATTTAATTTCCCAAACCACTTTTACCACTGTTCCATTTGTTAAATAGAACTTAACAATAATACTATTGTTAAGTACAACAAGATTGTCTTCATTCTTTTATTTTTTATTTTTTTATTTTTTTTTTTTTGTCTTCTGTACTTTCTGTTTAATGTGTTCTAATTCATTGTTTAATTTATTTATTTCATAATTTATTTCTCTTTTTTCTTGAAGATTTTATAAATTAAATTGTTTTTTATGATTATCATTGTAATTGGAGAAATACGTATGTTAAGAAATTATTATCACTTCTTTGTTTAATTTGTATTAAGTATTATGGGGTTGTAATTTCCCTTTCTGTAGATAAGACAGGACTTGGGTGGGGGGCTTTTTTTCTTTGTTTTGTTTTTTCTCTCATTGTTTTAAAAAGTCTTATTTTTTTTTTTTTGTGAATAAATGAATAATTGCAGGAAGGTTAATTATTCATATTCCATTTAAATACCACCACATTCAGCACGAAAGTTTCGATTTATAATCCATCAATTACGATGTACTTTTTTCTTTTTTTTGTTTTTAGTCTTTCGAGATTTGCTCATTAAATAGGCAAAGATTTCTCTTTAATAATTGCTTTAACTATACCTTTAAAAACTTTTGTTTGTTCACTTTTGTTTAAGCTCACCTAGGAAAACAGTCAGATTTACTTGACTTTTTCATCATTTCTCAAATTTCATACTTACATACTGACACACATACAATAGACACGATCTTTCCATCGACCATAGTCCTGTCATATTAATTAATAAATCCCGTCATATTAATAAATGACCCAAATAATTGGGACTTATTTTCGAACATCATTTGAACAAAGATTAGATTTAAAAGTGTGTCTCTAATGACACCACAAGAGTTAGAAGACTGCGTTAATGAGGTCATGCATAAAATACAACATAGTGTTTGTGACTCAACGATATACACAATCCTTCTTTCTATTTATAATCTCCCCTTACACATACGAAACCTCATCACTGCCAAACGAAGATCGAGATCTCTTTGGCAAAGGCAAAGGTATCCTTCACATATTAGACTAAGCAGGCTACTTAAATGCGAACCAAACAAATATTACAACAGTAGATATGCAGAGTATACTGAACAACAAACAACTGATAACAAATAACTATGGACGGCTACTAATAGAATGACTCAAGATAGTAGAGTACCATCGCTAGATGTCCTCTCCAAATCTACACTCCTGTTATCTAAGATGACATTTAACATATTTACTTGTTGCAGAGTAATTTTTTTGCAGTTGTAAATATCAATAAAAGAAAGAGAGAGTAAAAAAAACTTCTTTTTTTAAAATTTTATTGAGAAAAGTTTGATTTTTTGGAGTCTACTAGAGAAGGTGCAACATTAAGCATTTCTTGACTATTTAAAGTTTTCAAATTTTTGGCCTTGTGGCTCCCGACCCACTATACAAATCCATGACTCAAGGATCCCTGAATATTCTAAGATTAATACTGTTTGCCATTAACCGCACACATTTTATTTGCATTAAATAATCATAGTAAGACATGATTTTAATACAAAAGTATTTGTGATGACTTTAAGACATTAGGAAATAGTTTGTTTTTCTATATTTTTAATTTTTTTGTTTATGTGCTATTTAATTTTTCATAATAGATAAAGTAATCGCAATTAAAGCATTAAGAAAAAATAGTACATGAGTGGAAGGAAATGTGCCTACACAAAAGAGTAGTATAAAAAGTGAATTTCTGAAATTATGATTTAATTGTTTCTTGAATTATTATAAGAAAAATGCAGTATAAAAATGAAGTACCTAATAATTCTTAATTTTTGTTTTGTTTTGTTTCCTGTTTTCATATTTAATTATTTAATTTTAGCTCATTGGTTAGCGGGTCCCCAAAAGACACTCATGGTCCCCCCCCCAATTTGACGTATTATATAACGTAATTTAAATACATTTTTAGATTCCAAGTTTAAAGAAAAAAAATGTTTAACCAGACAAGTTATTTTACAGAATAGTATTCTGCAATTTTTGCAATTTTCTCGCCAAAGCCGCCATTGTTTTTGTTTTTTATTAAACGTACATTGTTAACTGAAACTTATTCAAGGAATTTTTTTATTTTTTTTTTGTATGTCTGTTCGCGGGAATCTATGATTAGTCTTAAATTTAAACTGTCGGCGTGGAAGTCATATTGTGGAAAGAGTGTAAAAGAGGCCTGGCATCTAGTGTACTTACATTCTGATAAACACTATTTCATAAAATCCTACATATATAATCACCTATCAACTTTATTTATTTATATAAAACAAATTTATGCATTTTGTAGATAATTCCATGTTTGTAGAAAATGTTTATGAATTAAAATTGAAGTAAGAGAAAATCTTGTGAGATTTCAAAAGTAATTATTTTAATAAGGCTTTTTTATTTCAATATTAATTAACTGTTAGACATGGTTAAGCGTATAGTCTTAGGCAATATGTATACTCATATTTAAATTTAAAGATTAAAATAGGTAATTGAAACGAGGTGCTCACGTAGCTATGGACTACGCTTCTAAATCCACTAAGCTTAATTAACCATAAACGGGTTACCTAGTCTAGGACCCAAAATTTAAATCTTAAACTAAAAACATTCTAATTTGCTTTTTACACGGGTTTTGGTTTGCTGGCATTAAGACTTATGAAGGTGGAACATGAATAAATATCATATAGATAGATATTTTTTATTCAGACGGACTTTTACCCACATGCCACCGTTGTGGTGCCGCGGATGGAAGGAGATAGTAAGCGTACTTTTCCTTTACGTAGTTATATTTATTAAATTATGCTGTTTTCTGTTTTTTTTATAGATTATTTAATATTTAAATGCTTGGGTTAAATAACGTGTTAGTCATATGTAATCCCTAAATAGATTTTGTATTCCAATAAATTTGTTATACTATTTGAAATACTAAATCTACTGAAGATTATTGTTATGAAATAGTAGCGATGTAAATGAATGAACACACGAACTGGCACTAAACTCCACAAGTTTTATATATTACGATTTTACTGGGTAAGAAGAACAGAGTGTAATAGAACGGAGTAGACAGTGTGACCGAATGAACGGTGGAATGATGATTGTTGGTTGGTTAGTACGACGATAAATGTAAGAATGGGTACAGCGTTGGTCTAACAAGTTACAATTCTTGTTTGTTGCAACAGTAAAAGGCTAAATATAGTGGTGAATCTTTCAAGGTTGTCGTTGATATAACGACTGATGTCTACTGTTTAAGGTAAGTTGAAGATTGTCTCATAATCCTGTGACTGAAACTTTTCTCTTTTAAAAGTAAAGTTGGAGCAACACTTGAGTAGTCTCACTGTTGGAGATTGGCGTCATAAAGGTAGAATCTGTGACTGGCTGTAAGCCGGTCAGATCGTCAGCATACATTCAAGTTCTCTTAACGCTACAGACAGCTTCTAGGTGAGACATTGGCTGTTGTGGCTAAAGCCTATTCGCCAATTCATTACAGTGAGGTGACAGATAATATAGGTGTTAATATACTGTTAGTCGAAGCTGGAGAACCTCCTCTTGCACTAAGAAGAAGATGGCTGTGCACAAAACGTTTAATAAAAATTTTATCCGATCGCACTCATCCTCTACACAATACAGTGAAATATAATTCTTCACCAAATGTGGATGTGAATAGAAGGGTGTTCTACAACTGCTTAAACAGCTCAAGAAATTTGTTTGATAATTGTCAAATAACTAATGGACACCCAGCATACCAGATTCCATTTCCTGCACAACTGCTTGAAATCAGAGCTACCTCCGCGGTAAATAATATAACCGAGGCCAAAAACGATATCCCTAACACAATTCTTCAAATTGAAACCCTCTCTATGATAAACGAAAATTACAGAGATCATTACAAGATATATACAGATGCCTCCAAAAAAAATAATTACACAGGAATTGGTATTTATGACCCACAAAGACATTTGTCAGTTAGTGGCCCGGTGAACACCTCGGGGTCCATAACTAGTGCCGAACTTCTGGCCATTCTCAGTGCAATTAAGTATGCGCAAAATATAAAAACGAATAACATTGTAGTATTTACGGACTCTAGAGCCAGCTGTATGATGTTGGAGAAAGGGTACTTGGGGAAAACTAAAAACTACCTAGTTTATGAAATTATAAAATTATTGGAAATGTCCTCATCTTTTAGTTTTCAGTGGGTCCCTGCACATATAGGAGTATCGGGAAACGAGGAAGCCGATAAGGCAGCCAAGAAAGAAATCAGTGGTTTGTATGCGGGTGCTAAATATCTTGTCCCGCTGTCAGAACTTTTTATTAAAGGAAGAGCTCTCCTATTGGAGGAATGGCAACAATTGTACGAGCAGGAATCACAGTACAAAGGCAACTTCCATTTCACATGCGTACCGCGGGTGGGCTTTAGTCCGTGGTTTAGGAAGTCTGGGCTGAGCAGGAAACAAATAATAAAGCTGACACGGTTAAGAACAGGGCATGCGCTAGTTAACAGGAATTTGAAAATGTTTAAGCTGGTAAACTCTGAGAATTGTGTTAATTGCAATGTTCTGGACACTGTGGAGCACCGAGTAATGACATGTAAAAGTTTTGACTCGTTTCGACAGAATTGCCAATTATTTAAAAAATTTCACAGCCTCCCTGACTTAATAAATTCAAGAAATCTGGCAAATTATAAAGCACTTCTCGCTTTTTTAGAGGAAGCTAAAATTATAATTTAATGAACTTATGAAGTATAGGATCTTAAAACATAGGTATCTGACAATATGGGTGTCTCGTAAAAGACACCTA